>JAUDYJ010000013.1:1892500-2092500 GCA_030761175.1 Masticophis lateralis | reverse complement strand
TCAAGCCCTGCAGCTCTGGTGCAAGCAACAGTGCGAAGGCTACAAGGACGTCTCCGTCACCAACATGACCACTTCGTTCCGGGACGGGCTGGCCTTTTGCGCCATTCTGCACCGCCACAGGCCGGACCTCATGTGAGTGACGCCGGGGTAGTGGTGGTTCCCTTCCTGAGTTGGGAAGTGAGGGGAAGTGTGGAAGGAGGGGAGGAGGACCGCTCGTTTTTCCCACGCGGAAGTTAAGGGGAGCTTCCAGCTCCCGAGGCAGTCTACCCCTAGAACCTCAAAAGCTGGAGATCCTTGGTCCGTCATGCTCTGTCTTGGCAGGACCGATGCCCAGGCTGTAGGGCATCTCCCAGAGGGTACAACCACAGCCCCATCCCATGCCCTTCGGAATTAAGTGTGTGTATATTGGGGGAGCTCCCAGTTTGGGATAAACCTTTGCAGAAAAGGGTGTCTGTGTGTGTGTGTTTGTTTAGGTGTGGTTTGATGCCACAAAGCTGCACCAAAGACCCGTCTTGAGAGTGCAGGGTGTATTTAGGAAGGAGTTTGCATTGGATTTATGCATTTCTTCCATTCTATTAGGGTCTCGCTTTTATTATTTTTTGAAAAGGATGCATTGAAAAGATTTGCCCCGACATTTTCCTCAAAGGGTTGGCAGAGCTCTTTTGGTGGTGGCATTTCTATGTGTGGCTTCGAAGTTTGTGTTGGCTTTAGTTTGCTTTCTGAAATGGCCAAGGATGAAAGGAGTTGCTCCAATATTACAGGAGGTACCAAAAGCCAGGTCCCATAAACAGTTTATTACAGCATATAAATTCCATTAAATGTTCAAATGGGTTTCTCTTTTCTGATTAAAAAAAAAAAGCTTCCTTGCGCATGTGATCCCTGACCTTTGAACTTTGCTATATGCAGCAGCAGCATTTTCTCTGGGGAAAACATAATTAATAAATTAATTAATAAAGCAGCCTATCGGAACTGACCTGTAGTGAACTCCATATATGTGTGAATTTTATACATATATAAAACAAGATTGTATTAGATGGATAGATGGATGGATGGATGGACAGACAGATAGACAGGCATAGATATAGATGAGAGAGAGGGAGAGATGAGGGAGAGATGAGAGAGAGAGAGAGAGATAAGAGAGAGAGAGATGAGAGAGAGAGAAGGAGGGAGAGAGAGACAGACAGACAGACATATAGATGATAGACAGACAGAGACAGAGACAGAGAGATGAGAGAAAGAGAGAGTGGGGGAATCTGAACTGTTCTAACACCACTCTTGTAAAACAGACCAATCAGATTATTACTTGATCCAAATATCCCCTTTGAATCCAGGGTGAACTTTGAGTTTTCCCAGTTAGAACCAAATCCAGTATAATAACACCCATTATATGGAAAAGTACTTTTCCCCTAAATAATAATTTCTTAAAATAGGTTTAAGGGCTAGCAAGTATTTGTCATTTCTTTACACATTCTACATGTGTCCCCTTCGCAGTAAGAATCAGACAGAAAAGTCATTTATTTCCTAATTTTCCCCACCAAATTTCACCCGTCTGACGTCATTCTCAGTGCAACCACAGAATCAAGAGTTTGTGAGCAACAGGGAAACTCGCTGTGGCTGGACACATATTTGTCATTTCCTTCCATGTGACTGACCCCAGTGAAGAAACGACCATCCCCCATGGAATGCTAAGACCGTTGGGAACAAAGCAATCATTCTTATCTCTGGTTTGTATCTCTTTAAGAGAGCCATAGACTGACTGACTGACTTTCTTTCTTTCTTTCTTTCTTTCTTTCTTTCTTTCTTTCTTTCTTTCTTTCTTCCTTCCTTCCTTCCTTCCTTCCTTCCTTCCTTCCTTCCCTTTCCATTCTTTCTCTCTTTCTCTCTTTTTTCTTTCCTTTCTTTCCTTCCTTCCTTTCCTTTCCTTCCTTCCTTTCTCTCTCTCTCTTTCTTTCTCTTTCTCTTTCTTTTCTTCTCTCTTTTTCTTTATTTCTTTCCTTTCTCTTTTTTTCATTCTTTCCTTCCTTTTTCTTTCTCTCTTTTTCTTTCTTTCTCTTTCTTTTTCATACAAAAAAGGAGTAAGAAAAAAAAGAGAGTGAAAAAAAACAACAGACTTAAAACACGAAAACACACATTAACTATGGGAAAAGAACATAATATTTATTCCAATGGGGAAATCATTAAACTCGAATGCCATAAAATAACATTTAATCACGGTTGATGTGGTTGAACGCGTCTTATCTAGAACAACCTTTGGCAGATAGAAAGTCAGCTGCCAACTTCTGGATCTGACTTGGGCAGGGCCTGAATCAATTAAAATTAAATTAAATTCACAGCAGAATTCTGACGGAGTGTTTTCCCTTGATGTGCTAAATTTCTGCATGCAGGGATGGATTAGAGTCACCTGGTGGGAAGATAGGCAGCAAAGAAATTTAATATAGAAATAAATAAAACGTATCTCCCATGAAGCTTCTGGAAGGCTAAAAAGCTGGCAGAAAACTAAACCGGGACAACTTGCTGGTACTTTTCAAAATGCAATTCATAATATTTGGGTCGAGATGTGATCTGGACCCAAACATTGCCCTGTTGATCAAATGTGGCACCTTCTAAATACTTTTCAAATAAAAGCAAAGTAACTTCCAAAGATGGGAAGGTGGAGAAGAGAAAAGGGAGAAAATTAGAGGAAGCCAAGCATGGAAGTGACAACCAGCATTTCTTTAAAAAAAGGTTTGACTTGTTTTATAACTTTAGAATTATAAGCTGCCCAGAGTCACTTGGTGGCCTGCTACAGAAATTGAATAAATAAATAAAAATGAATTTTCACAGATCTTCGAGGTTATTTTGTGATTGTTCCAAGGAGATCCAAAAATTCAATATGGCTGCTACGATGGTCTGATCCAAGCCCCGCCCACTTTTTATGGGTATCGCAGACGCCATCTTGATGTTTTTGACCTCTCAGCCATGCCTTGGGAAACCACCCAGTCCTTAATGTTTCAGACCATCACTGCCTGCATGGACGTCTGTCTCGGCTCAATGAAAAATAACCGGAAAGCCCCTCATTCTTGTTTGTCTTGAAATAAAAACATTAATTTCAGAACAGATGTTTGCAATGACACTTGAAATGGCGGGTTTAAAACAAACAAGGGTTTGTCGGGGATGGAAACGCTCTGCGTCTCTCAGCTGATGTTTAGACGTCTTCCACTAACAGGCCTGACAACTGTTGGCTGTTTACATTTAGATGTGACAACGTTTGTGAGCGAAGCAGGCGAGGCAGAAGGGGTGGGTGGGCAGGAATGGAGATGATCAGTGGGGAGGGCTTCCTCCTTTCCTTAAGATCTCATTGCTGTCATGTCTGGGGCGAGTAAGGCTGGAGGGAGCACACTCTCCTCGTGTCTTTCCAAGAGTTTTGTGGGTCAAACTGGAGCGATATTTTCACCAAACGGTTCAGGTCTTAACACGATGGGTCTGCCCCAGAGGTGGGTTTCAGCAGGTTCTGACCAGTTCTGGAGAACCGGTAGAAGAAATTTTGAGTAGTTCAGAGAACCGGTAGTAAAAATTCTGACTAGCTCCGCCCCCATCTATTCTCTGCCTCCCGAGTCCCAGCTGATCGGGAGGAAAGGGGGATTTTGCAGTAACCTTCCACTCCCATGCTCACCAAGCCATGCCCACCAAGCCACACCCATAGAACTGGTAGGAAAAAAAAATTGAAACCCACAACTGGTCTGCCCCATGCATCACTGGACTTGAAAGTCAGACCATCTCCTGTGGACAGAAGACTTGGTTGTAAAGATAATGTTGTGGTGCCAACATCTTTTGTGGGTGAAAACTAATCAAGGAGAGAAGCAACGTAGAACTAAGGAGAAATTTCCTGACAGTGAGAACAATTAATCAGTGGAACAACTTGCCTGCAGAAGTTGTGAATGCTCCAACACTGGAAGTTTTTAAGAAGATGTTGGATTTGTCTGAAGTGGTGTAGGGTTTCCTGTCTAAGCAGGGGGTTGGACTAGAAGACCTCCAAGGTCCCTTCCAACTCTGTTATTCTATTCTATTCTATTCTATTCTATTCTATTCTATTCTATTCTATTCTATTCTATTCTATTCTATTCTACTCTACTCTACTCTACTCTACTCTACTCTACTCTACTCTATTCTACCTCTTGGATGTTGGGGTGTCACCTTTTCATATTTAGCTCCTGTGTGTTGGGAAGCGCATGTGCATAAATAACTCAAGAATGTTGAGTTTGTTTTCCTGGTTTTCCTTACCTGGAGCAACCTGAAGTTGATAGAAGACCAAAAGGGTGACGGTGTCAATCTTCCAAATTCTTTCTGGTGAATTTCAGACAGATGTGAGATTTAAATCAGGGCTTCATGGCCCAACTTGCTTGATTGTCAGGTCATAGTGATGGGCCAACTCTTTTCAACAGAGTAGCTGGCTTACTCCTTCTGTATTGGCAGAACTGCCCTGAATCTGGGCTGAAAGGCTACGCTTGTAAATCAGAATATTATTCACATTTGGACTGGGTCTCCTTGTGAAATCCTGAGCCCCAAGAATTCAGTAAGACGTTCCTTCATTGATATGTATGTTTGTTCCCTATTTCCTTAGATTTATTGTTTACATTGCCAAAACCCAAACTGGAAATTCCGTCTCTCTCCAGTTCCTTCTCACCCGTCTTCCAGGTGTACCTTCCTGGTTGTTACCCAAGAGATGTGACTGTTCAAACTTCCTGCAGGCATTTGATCTAAATTCTGTTGAATTGTTTTCTGCCCTTTTAACAGCCTGTGTTTAATTTTTATTTACATGAATGCTGTTGCAGCAAAAAACAAACAAACAAAAAAAAACACCCTGTATTGTCCAACAAAAACTATATATTAACATAAGGAGAGTTTAATGCCACAGGAGGCGGGCTTTCTTGGTTCCAGGTGGTTTTAATAACTCGATTCACACTACGGAGAATGCCAGCCAGTTCAGTTTCTGCCTGCATGATGAAATTTAGGATACTTGCAAAAGCTCCCCTTTTAGGCAGCTGTGAATATGAGATTTCTTTGTGGATGGATGAGATTTTCCAGAAAGTAGATCTGGATCTTAGAAACTTGCAGCAGGCATGTGGAATTGTTAATTAGAAGTTCACACTGGATTTTTTTTCTTGAAATAGCTGTGTAAGGGCAGGTAGATTCCTGCAGGTTGAAATAGCTGAACTGAATCACGACTGTTACAGGAAAATTTTTCATGTGGTTACAAAGACAAAGTTGTCTGTTTAGACAACTCACCGTTCCATTGGTTCATTGTTCTCATAGTTAGGAAACTTCTCCTTAATTCTAGGTTAGATTTTTTTTCTTCCATCCGTTACTTCTTGTCCTGCCTTCAGGTGCTTTGGAGAATAAGTTGACCCCAGTGGTGAAATCCAATTTTTTTTTACTACCGGTTCTGTGGACGTGGCTTGGTGGGCGTGGTGTGGCTTGGTGGGTGTGGCAGGGGAAAGATACTGCAAAATCTCCATTCCCACCCCACTCTGGGGCCAGCCAGAGGTGGCATTTGCCGGTTCTCCGAACTACTCAAAATTTCTGCTACCGGTTCTCCAGAACCTGTCAGAACCTGCTGGATCCCCTCCCCCCCGGTTGACCCACTCTTCTTTGGGGCAGCCCCTCAAATATTGAAAGGCTGCTATCATTTCCCTCCTAGTCCTTCTCCTCCTTAGGCTAGACATATCCAGTTCCTGCAACTGTTCATCGTATGTTTTATCCTCCAGTCTCCTAACCGTCTTTGTTGACTGAGTTCTTTGTCTTCTATCATCATAAGGAATGCAAATTCCAGGAAAGGAAGATTTCAAGGAGAATGTTAAGGAAAAACATCCCAAAATTAAGAATATGCTGCATGCTTTGATGGTGGAAAAGCTGGCTTGTGAGGTTAGGGAGAAAGTTTGGCCTGGCAGGGATCCTGGCTTGTTGTTACTTGCTTCTTTATAACTTTTGCTTTTCTTTCTGTTTCAGAGATTTCACTTCCCTGAACAAGGAAAACGTCTTTGAGAACAATGCACTGGTAAGGTGTTTTTCCCTTTTCTTTCGCTTCCTCTTCATTTCCCTTGAGGCTGCTTTTCCTCCCGTCTCTTTTTCCTGCACGCCTTGACCTCAAGTAGATTTGATCAGAACAAATAGATCATAAAACAAATACTTAACACCATTAACTTTCCTTTAAAAAAAATAAATAAATAAATAAATAGGAGTTTGCTTGCCGTGTGTAAGATTACTCACTTTTTCCCTGGGCCTTTTTTTGTTTGTTTGCAGCGTTCATGAGCTGCGTTGGTGGAAGAGGTTAAATATCTGACTTGGGGCACTTGAGATACCCTGAATATGGACGGGCTCCAGGTTGGAGGTCTGGAGGGAACCCCAAAGTCTATCTGGAAGAGGTCAAACCTTAAAAATAAAGGGGGAGATCAGGTGGATTAATCTTGAAAGTGAACTCACTTTTGCCTTCAGTTCAAGGCAGAGTCTAGAAAAACCAGTTTGGCAGGATTTCCAGCACCGTCAATTTGCATGGAGGGAAAGTTGTCCTAGGGTGAGGACTTTTTATCAATAGTCTGCACTGCCCAAAGCACCAACAGCCGCTGCCATCCTGAACCCCTTTTTGGCAACAGCGTGGCTGCTAGGGTTGGCTATTGATCGGGATCGGACCATGTTGACGTGGAATGGTGGCTGGTGATTTACCTTATGCTAGCTTAGTCTTGAGTTGTGTGCCTGGTGTTTTGTGGCTCTGTGGCGTAGCTTTGCTCCAGCCAGGTTGGCCTCAAGCCGCTGTGATAGACAAATAAATTAAAAAATGTAATTTGAAGTGGACAGGAAGATTGTGAAATACGGTGGTATGAATATAGGTACATATTTATGGAAGTTTGAATTCTTGAATGCAAGTTTTACAAGGGGAGAGAGTCTTGATGCATCTATCTATCTATCTATCTATCTATCTATCTATCTATCTATCATCTATCTATCATCATTTAGCAACCCCATAATCCCTTGCGGGGTGGAGTCTGGGCAACTGAATGGAGCCAGCAGAGTGTTTACTGGCCGGATGCCCTTCCTGTTGCCAATGAAGAATTTTGTTCTGCAGATATATTCTCATTGTGCCCAGAGAAAGAAATATCTGCTTCTACCAAGGATCGAACTCACAGCCTCCTGATTGTGAGACGAGAGCTCCACCTCTAGGCCACTGCACCACTCTGTCTGTCTGTCTGCCCGTCTGCCCGTCTGCCCATCTGTCCATCCACCCATCCATCCATCCATCCATCCATCCATCCATCCATCCATCCATCTATCTATCTATCTATCTATCTATCTATCTATTTATCTCTTAATCTATTTCTCTATCCATTTTTAATCTCTCTATTTCCATCTATCCCTCCATTTTTCTTTCTCAGTCTATGCCTCAGTTTCTTTATCTCCCGTCTCCATCTCACCATCTTCCATTCTTCTCCCATCTCCATCACCTATTTCCCTCTCCGTCTCTCTCTACATCACCCTCTCTCTCTCTGTCCCGGTCTCTCCATCCCCATCCCCTCCTGCTCTTGTCCCAAGGACAACAGGGACCTTAGTCATTTCCCCTCCCTTTGTTTTGCCCCTCACAACCCTGTAAAGCAGATCAGATTTCCAATCATCCGAGGGCCCTCCTTGAAAACCAAAGATCAGATTTATGTACCCTTTCACCCCTGGCCTCTTGCCAGTCCATTGGACTCCCTTGTCCCGATCTGGCCGCCTCCTGAAATACATTCCCCCTTTCCTCTGGAAACTAGATCCCCCTCTGTCCCCCTTCGTTACTCTGTCTTTGGAAACCTGAGATCCTCGGATGTGGAGTGCCTGGGAAAGCCAATTGTTGTGAGGAAGAAAAGGCTCCCAGATGTGTTTGTGAGAAGGAAGGAGGCTTGGACCACCCATAGTGTCTGTGCCGAGTCCAATCCTCCAAGCGTGGGTCGAGGGCCGGAGGAATGGAATGTCCTGGGGAAGGAGCTGGGCCTCCACACTGAGTTTCCATGGCCTGGCCAGCCTTCAACTCCTTGGAGCCAAGCTTGGAAACGAGATTCTTTTCCGACCGCACCAAAGAGCCTTTTTAATGAGGACTAGAAGACTTGACAGACTGTCGTCTCGGTCGCTGGATTCAATTTGCACGTGCCGGCTTCTCTTTCGCTCCCGGTAGATGGAGGCTTCCTCCCGTTTGGTGGAGTGCGGTGTTTAACTCTGCGGTGCAAACACTCCTTCACATCAGGGTTGACTTCTGGGGTGTCCCTCCCAGGCCGTGTCGGTCCACTGTCCTTGGCAAAAGTGTGGGAACTTGACAGAAAGTGTGAAGTTGATGGAGAACAGTTTGCAAACCGCTTTCTTGGTTTCTTCAGCCTGCCAAGAGGACATGAACAGTTCCGGTGGAAGGAGGCTGTTCCCGGGTGATGGTTTTCCCTCAGGAGACCAGGTGTCAACCCTGAAGCTGGCCTGGCCGAAGCCATCTTGGAGCTTCAGTGCTGCCACACTGGAGCTGAGGGATAGGGAGGGGGGATTAGAGACAGCTGGGGTTGTGTAGCCAAAATAAAATACTTTCTCTTGGGAACCAAGTTCGTTCTTCACACTTGACCCAAGGAAGGAGGAGTGAGGTCACCAGGCCACCAGACAGAGCCTTGATTGGGCCATGTGACTGATTGTTTGGGGTGGAGGAAAAAACTTTTACTTTTAATAAGGTGAAAACTGCGGGAAACTTCAGAGTCGGTTTTCACCAGATCTGTGCCAATATGATATATCATTTATATCTCGGAGGACCTCTCATGGATTGAATGCTAACATGCTTGTGAAGAAGGCACAGAAGAGGCTGTACTTCCTGAGAATGCTCAGGAAGATCAATCTATCCCAGCATCTCCTTTTATCCTACTATCGCAGCACCTTTGAGAGTGTCCTGACATGCGGCATTCTTGCATGGTACGGGAGCAGCTCTGTAGCGGATAAAAAAGCTCTACAGAGAATCATTAAAACTTCCCAGAATATCATCGGGCTCAGCTACCAGCCCTGGACAACATCTTCGAATCTCGCTGTTTGAGGAAGTTGCACAACATTCTCAGAGACTCTTCCCATCTTGCTTACTATCTTTTTGGACTGTTGCCTTCTGGCAGAAGATACAGAACAGTTAAAACTCCAACCACACATCTTCTGAATAGTTTTTATCCCAGAGCTATAACTGCACTCAACCATGAACTAAAGAGCCACCATCAGTGAACTGTTGGATAGCATTACTTGGTCTGTTGTGTGGATGTTTGGGTGGTTGAGGGGTGAGGAATTGTGGTGGGTGGGAGTGTGTTTGGGGATTGTTATGTGTGTTGGACCTCGTCTTTGGGTGTTAAATGAATTTCGTTGTATGGGTATACTGGGTATACAGTACAATGACAATAAAGTTATTTATTTTATTTATTTATCCATTAAAGCTGTTCTTTGAGGGATTCATCTGCCTTGGAGTTCTGCTTTGTATGGGTGTATTACTTGGAACCCTGACACCAGGACTGGGGACCTCAAGTTGTGCGTGGATTTGGCTGTCCTACAAAATAATTTGGCCACGGATCTCTGCTCAGTTAAAGAGAAGGACATCATCTCAACTTCTCTGTTCGCATCTCACAGGCTTTCCAAGTTGCGGAGAAGGAGCTGGGCATCCCAGCTTTGTTGGACGCTGAAGATATGGTGGCCCTCAGAGTGCCTGACCGGCTGAGCATCCTCACTTATGTCTCCCAATATTACAATTACTTCCATGGCAAGTCGCCCAGTGAGTATCTCTCTCTCTCTCTCTCTCTCTCTTTCTCGCTCCCTCCTTCCAGGTTTTGGACTGATGGGAAGTCCTGTCCGTGCTGGGATGGCTCCTATGAAGCCTCTGAAAAATTTTAGAGGATAGGAAGGATTATACAAGAACAACAACAACAAAGAAAAACACCCAAGATGCAGCTGGCTTGACATAAGCCATGGAATGGTCCTTCTCAACCAGGATAGCTAGAGATGGAGCTTCCATGGGTAGAGACAGTGTTACATCCAAGCAAAACTGGAGTGGTAATGGCTGAGAACGTTGGAGAGAAAGGGAAGGGAAGGGGAGAAAAGGAAGGGAGGGAGGAAAAAAGAGAGAAGGAAGGAAGGAAAAAAGAGGGAAGGAAGAAAAACAAAGAGGGATGGAAGGAGGGATGAGTGGAAGGAAGGCCTCTTTAAATTGGGAAAAGAAATCTTGATGATAAAAGGCAGGTAAATCAGATTGCATTTGGTACCAGTTTCGTGGACTAAGATACCCAATTGTGCCCTGGATGTGTCTTTTATATGCCCGGTCTGAGCCTTGGTGTCCTTGGCATCTCAATTCTGTTTCTTTTCCCACAGTTGGGGGGATGGCTGGAATCAAGCGCCCAGCTTCCCAACCCAGCGAGCAGCCAACCGAGAAAAAATTGGTTCCTGAGCCCATGGCTCCGAGTTCAACGCAACCAGCCAGGCGACCTCTTCATTTTGAACCCAAAGCAGAGCCAGCTGTGGTAGGACGTAGGCTGGGGATGGATACCTCTCTGACAGCCGAAGTACGTAACACCGTCCTTTTGTCCTGGAGGCTGATTCTCTCTCTCTGTGTATATTTATGACAGCTGGATATTTCAGAATAGAACCTCCATGGATCAACAGAATGTATCTTAGATCTTTTTCTTTTTTTTTAACCAGAAATTGGCAAAAAAAAGTTGCAAATTGTGATTATATGATTACAAGATGATACTGCCGGTCATAAATGCGAGGCTATACTAATCAGAACAGAGAATGGAGGGTGCCCTGCTTGGGGAACTGCTTAGAAATCTCTTAATAATACAGGGGAGGGTCTTTGGCTTGATGGAGTGTGTGTGGGGGGGGGCTCCTTTTGAATCCCTGTTTTCTCCTGCCTCCCAGAGACGGGTCTTAGCCGAGAAGAACAATGCCCAACCGAGCAACTGTGCCATCTGTGGAACTCATGTCCACTTGGTGCAACGCCTCCTGATGGATGGGAAGCTGTATCACAGGAATTGCTTTAGGTATGGGTCTCCGGAGGACTTGATCAGGGCTGGTCTTGACGCCATGCTGTGCTTCAGGGGTCTGGTTTGGGGTAAGGATGCTGTATGGATTGGGGGATCTCTGGTGTCTGCTCTGGCCCAGCGTTTCTCAACCTCGGCCACTTTAAGACGGGTGGACTTCAACTCCCAGAATTCCCCAGCCAGCCATCATCTGATCTAGTGGTGAAATCCTCCACGGGTCGCTACCGGTACGCTTCCCATGCATGCATGGTGCACGCCGGACGCACATGTGTGTGAGCACCAAATGCACTCTGGTGAACACTGCATGCACAGTGTTCACCAAACGCACGCTCTGCACAGAAAAAGGAGCCGTTTGAACATAAGTAGAACAGTGAGGGTGGGGGGACAGCTGTGCCGTACGATTTAGATTTGCTAGAAAGGATTTTCTGCTTTCTAGTGAATATGAATCGCGCGGCACAGCTGATCATCAGAAATACCTATTCGGACCAACCAGTAGCTTTTTTTTAACTACCGGTTCACTGAACTGGTAGATTTTATCACTACAGATTCGCTTGAACCGGTGCGAACTGGTAGCATTACACCACTGATCTAATCCCCTCTTCGTTGGTCACGATTTGTCCCAAATTTCGCTTCCAGGTGCCAAAAATGCTCCAGCACTTTACAGAGTGGAAACTACAAAGCCGGACTTAGCCCAGGAACCTTCCTTTGCAACCGTCACACGGGAGCTGACCTCCCTCAGGGTCCTCCTGCTCAGGAGAGCCGGACGGAGAAGAAGACCGTCACTTCCAAAACCCCTGCAGGGAATTGTGGGAAGGGGCTGGAACCAACGCAGGCAGCCTCGCCAGTGCCCAAACCGCGTAGGATCTTCCAAAACAATGTGCCTCCCCAACCGCCAGCCGCTCAGGAACCGTCCAGTTCCCGGAGTCCTAAAACCAGCAGGGTCTCCACAAGTCCGAATTTCCCTCGGTTGCACCCTCCTGCCCCGACGCCAGACTCCCCCGTGGCTTCCTCTTCGACGGAGGTGCGCTCCAGAATCCAGCAGGCTCGGGAGAAGTTTTTCCAGGCTGATCCAGGCTCTTCCAGCTTCCCTGCGAGAAAACAGGAACCGGCAAGAAATCACAGCTCTCTTATCCAGCCTGCCCAAGTCCCTGAGAAAACCCCCTTCTCTCGAACTCAGGTCCCCATCAGTAGCAGCGACAGCAAGAAAGACGAAGCCCGGAGCATCCTTCAGCGCGTCTTACCAGGACCGCAGCCCTCGACCAGCCAGCCAGGAGGGGTTGGTGCTGCGGTGCCCCGATCTTTGGCATACAACAGGTGAGCCTTTGCATATACTTACTAGGATTATTTTTTACAACTAACTCAAGGCAGCGAACATATCCAACACACCTTCCTCCTCCTATTTTTCCCATAACAACAACCCTGTGAGGTGGGTTGGGCTGAGAGAGAGAATGATTGGCCCAACATCACCCAGGCGGCTTTCACGGCTGAGGCAGGACTAGAACTCACCGTCTCCTGGTGATTGACTCAAAGTCACCCAGCCGGCTTTTCTGGCTATGGCTAGAACTAGGTGATTTTGACTCAAAGTCACCCAGCCGGCTTTCACAGTTAAGGCCGAACTAGAATTCACCATCTCTTGCTTTCTAGCCTGGTGCCTTCACCATTAGACCAAACTAGGTTTTCTTAAATTGCAGGTTTAAATTTGCAAAGAGGGGTGTAGGTGGGGTGGGGGCAACCTACCCTGGAATGGACAAGAATGCAACTTTACCTCTTATGGATTGATTGATTTGGGATCTGTTGTTATAATTTTATTTCTTTATTACACTGATGTGCTGGAAGACGGTAGTTTTGGAAGTCGCTTCCCATGCTTAGGAAGCGGGCCAGATTCTGGCTATTCTTCGCCCAGAAGCTAATAACCATCTTTTACTTCCAGCAGCCCATCTTCTCCTGCCCTCTCCGGTTCACGGGGTCTTCAACACCAGAATCCCCCAACTAGCAAACCCTTTAACAAGCCAGCTATTGCAGACACACCAAAAGGGGCAGAAACAATTCATCTGGTTGTGAATCTCCCCAAGGATCCTAGCCACCAACGGGGGGTCGGAGCTGAACCCCAGAACCAAATCAAGGATGGATCCATTGGCCCATCGATGATCGGACGTAAATCGGACACCAAGGTGGTTAAAGGTAGGAAGCAGCCATCCCTGTGCCTGTGATGGGTTGGGTTCAAGTCACGATTTAAATCCCTGATCAAAGAGCGTCCATTGAGTGGTTTCAATCTTAGTTAATAACCCAAACGTGCTTTTTTTTTTCAAGAGGCAAATTGGACTTTCTGCTTTTTCTTTGAAGACGTTTTGCTTCTCATCCAAGAAGCTTCTTCAACTCTGGCTGGATGATGGAGTTGAAGAAGCTTCTTGGATGAGAAGCAAAACGTCTTCAAAGAAAAACCAGAAAGTCTAGTTTCCTCTTGAAAAAAAAAGCACTTTTGGGACAACCATGACTTGGATGACTGAGAATCCCTATAAATCCTAATTAATGTTTCAACCAATGATTCTCAACCTGGGTGACTTTAAAATCCCAACTCCCAAAATTCCCCAGCCAGCTGTGAGATGGGATGGATGGAAGCAGCGCTCAAACCCAATTCTACCCGTTTTGAAAACAATACATCTCGGTTTATTGACCGAGAGGACCTCGGTTCTATAAGCTGCATACTTTTTTTGCAATATCAGCATGTTTGCACATCCATAATTTCACTGTCAGGTTATGATGTCATCTCAAATAAATTGCATTTCCAAACAAATAGCCTTTGATGAAATCTTTCATTTACTGAGCATAACTATCTGTCCCCCACTCCATCGCAGTCAGCCCTTCCCTCCTGTCCCCAAACCCTCCTTTTCCGTTCCCCAATTCTCTGCTTCTCATTGGCCATCTTCCAAGCCACTCTCCCCATATCTACTACTTCAGCTCACAGGAATGTCCCCCCTCCCCTCCCATCTCCTAGGGGACAATATCTTTGGGGAAATTAAGTGGGTGAAATGTCAAGCGTCTTCTTCTCTTCTTATGTCAGCACTGGAGTGCTGACATTCACATCACTCTGCATGGTGGTTGGGACTTGGGAGGAAGAGGAGGAGTGCAAACCTTGAATGCTGGTTTACGCTTCACCTTCCTTTGCGTGTTTCTCATTCAGTGAAAGGTGTCCGGGGGACAGAAGAGAAGCTGGAGAGCCCAGAAGACTGGAGATCGAGGCTGAAACCAGTCAAGTGAGTGCTAAAAAAGAGGGAAGGCAAAATACAGGGGGTCCTCGATTTACGACAGTTCAAAGTTATGACAGGCTTGGAAAAAGTGATTTACAACCTGTCCTCGCCGTTAAGACCATTGTAACACAAACAGTTGTGGTCACAACTTCTGGTGGCAAGCAGTTCCACTGGTTGGAAGTTTCTCCTTAACTCCAGGTTGCTTCTGTCCTTGATTAGTTTCCATCTGTTGCTTCTTGTCCTGCCCTCAGGTGTTTTGGAGAATAAGTGACCCCCTCTTCTTTGTGGCAGCCCCCTAGATATTCGGATACTGCTGTCATGTCCCCCCTAGTCCTTCTTTTCTTTAGACCAGCCAGACCCAAAACCTGCAGCCGTTCTTCAAATGCTTTAATCTCCAGGCCTTTAATCACCGTAGTTGCTCTTCTCTGCACTTTTTCCAAAGTCTCAACATCTTTTTTTGTAATTTGTGGTGACCAAAACTGGATGCAGGATTCCAGGTGTGTCTTACTAAGGCTTTACAAAGTGGTACAAGAATAGAATAGAATAGAATGGAATGGAATGGGATGGGATGGGATGGGATGGGATGGGATGGGATGGGATGGGATGGGAATGGGAATAGAATAGGAACAGAACAGAACGGAACGGAACGGAATAGGAATGGAATAGGAATAGGAATAATAATAAGAATAGAAATAGAATGGAATAGGAATAGGAATGGAATAGGAACAGGAACAGGAACAGGAACAGGAACAGGAACAAGAACAAGAACAAGAACAAGAACAAGAACAAGAACAAGAACAAGAACAAGAACAAGAACAAGAACAAGAATAAGAATAAGAATAAGAATAGAAAATAGAACAGGACAGGACAGAATAGAATACCAGAGTCGGAAGGGACCCTGGAGGTCTTCTAGTCCAACCCCCTGCTTAGGCAGGAAACTCCACACCACTTCAGACAAACGGTTATCCAACATCTTCTTAAAAATTCCCAGTGTTGGAGCATTCGCAACTTCTGGAGGCTTCACACGGTTTTGATTCTATTTGATCTGCAAAGTCCGGTATGGGCCTGACCAATTCTGCCTTCCTGGGCACAAAATGTTGGTTGGGGGTGGTGGTGGTCTGTGCCAACAGCTTCTCTCTTTTCCTGCAGACCCCCCCGCCAGGACGAAGCCAAGCTTTCCCCAAAACCTACGGATGTTCACAAGGTGGAGATCAACGTACAGGTGAAACCTGGACAAAATGACCACAAGCCTTCTCTTTCTGTCATCTCCCCAGCAGTTCCCAATTCTGGTATGACTAGACCTGCTTTGACAGGATCTGGGGGATCCTGGTGGTTTATTTCCCCTTTGGGCTTCCAAAACCTTTCAAGCAAGGCACTAGTCCTCATGAAGGGGAGAGAACTCTTGATAGCTCAGTTTCTTCTATTTTGGCCTGCCTGTTTGGCCCCTATCTGTGGTAACTTACTCCAGTCCTGGCCATGCCCTCCGTGAGAACGATCTCGCCCATCGGGATAGCTGAAAACTGAATTTGAACTCAAGTCCACGCTCATACATTGGGTTTTCTCTCTCTTTTTCCCCACTTCTTCCCATGATAGCACCACTGGCTGTTCAGCCCCAGAAGAAGAAGCTGTTGGTGGATTGGCCGAAAGGGAAGGTGTCATGGGAATCTCAGCCGGCCACTGCCAAAGTGCCAGAGAAATGGAGCTCGTCAAAAACAGTGGTTCTGCCCGGTCAGTTTCTCTCATCGTTTCCATTAGAAACTGAGTATCTGACATTGCTGAACTCCAGTTCTCAGCAGCCCCAGCTAGGAGAGCGATTGCTGAGGGCTGCTGGGAATTGTAATTCGGCAACATCTGGGAGGCCCAGATGTTTCAGATTCAGACAGTAACTGAATCTTTCCTTCTTTGTTTCCAGCCCAGCCGTCCTCTCCTGGAACCTTCTGGAAGCCTCCGAGCGATCAAATGATGTCTCCCACCAAGGTAGGCTCTGGATTCCAGCCGAGTTGCCGGCCTACCTTGCAATATTGTCGGGAGGCCAAACTTTTGCTTTCTGCCGTGAGCCTCAGGGTGGTGAATCCCGTGTCTTTGATGCCTTTCAGCTCCACCCGGATTACGTCCCCGAGGAAGAGATCCAGAAGGAAATCCGGCAGATTGGAAGAGATCTGGACAAGCTGGAGCAGAAGGGGATTTCCTTGGAGAAACAGCTGCGGGCTTGCGAGGGAGGTGAGCGGGTCCTGCCCAAACTGTTAAAAGCCCAAAGGTGGTGCTTTCCAGTCTTCTTTTGAAGAGGTTTGAAAACATCCAGGTTTCTAGTCCTCATGAAGGCCTAGAAAGGAGAAATACGTGGCTTCTGCTTTTTCCTTCTTTAATGACGAACAAGATTAAAAGAAGTTTTTCAAATTGGGCAATTTTTTTTCATCTGCAGAGGAGCAGATGCTGGGTTCTTTTCCCACCTGGCCTGCCTCACAGGGTCTGTCTGAGGTTCTTTGGGATGGAGAAGGCCTCGTTTGACTTTTTCCTTGGGTCTTGTGTACAGATGATTCCGAAGACGCCCTGATGGTGGAGTGGTTCAAACTGATCCACGAGAAGCAGATCTTGCTGAGACGGGAATCTGAGCTGATGCACAAGTGAGTGAAACTAGCCGGTTCATGGCCGGTTCTGGGCAGCCAGTCGCCGACTATATAGGATTCGGGCTCCCTTTTTAAACCCAACAGAGCAGGACTAGGAGTCATTACTCATTACAGGTAGTCCTCATTTAGCGATTGCCTTATTTAGTGACCATTTGCAGTGACGACAGTGAAAAAAATTAGTTTTACAACCAGTTCTCTCTGGTTCTAGGGCTGCAAAAGGAGGGCTACAAAACTTTGGACTGGCCCCATGTGGAAATCGGGATCCCTTAAAGCAGGGGTCTCCAATCTTGGCAACTTTAAGACTTGTGGACTTCAACTCCCAGAATTCCTCAGCCAGTGGCTGAGGAATTCTGGAAGTTGAAGTCCACAAGTCCTAAAGTTGCCAAGATTGGAGACCCCTGCCTTAAAGTAACGTTTCTCTCCTGCAGGATAAACCAGCAGAAACTGGAAGTAAAACAGTGGGATATTGAGACCGAACTACGGACTCTCATCGGCAAAGCCGGTGAGTATTCCATCCATTCTCTTCTTGGCATGCTTTATAGCTATGATTCCTCCAGTTGGGAAGAACTTCAACCTATTTTGTAACACAGCAAAAGTGTCAGAAAACTCGGCAGAGAACGAGGAAGGAGAAAGAGAGATACAGGTCCCATCCCAGTTCTAAGCCCATTAGAAAAGCCTTGTAAAAGGCCAACGCAAGCAAATCCTTAACTCTTGAATTAAAAATTCAAGAAAAAAGGACAGTAATTATTGGCAGAATTTAGCCTCAAAAATTGAACTTTGTTGGATAAATAAATAAGAAAACATATAGGAAGCAACTGATCCCTCAGCAACATCATGTCAACTGATTGCATAAGCAATTGGGAAGTTGTAGGAACTTCATCACCGGAGGCTTTCAGGAAGAGATTGGACTGCCATCTGTTGGAAATGGTGTAGGGTCTCTTGCTTTGGTGCGGAGGTTCGACTAAATGACCTACAAGTTCCCCTCCAACTCTGTTAATCTGTCTGTCTCTCTGTCTGTCTATCTACCTTGTATGATTTTGTAGTTTCTCACAATTGTCGTAGAGTTTCTCAAACTTGGCAACTTGAATATGGGTGGAGTTCTTGACCAGGGATCTCTGACCTTGGCAACTTTAAGACTTGTGGAGTTCAACTCCCAGAATTCCTCAGTCAGCAAAGCTGAGTCTTAAAGTCTTAAAGTTGCCAAGGTTGGAGACCCCTGATCTAGACTTCAACTCCCAGAATTCCCCAGTTGGTATTAGCATGCATGACTGGGTTTCCTGATCTGGTCTACCTTGAAGGGCTAACAGAGTCTTGCAAGTCTGCTTCCTTCCTTCTTAGATGACCTCCTTGAGTCAGGGAGGATCCAACTCGACCTTCTTCTTAACCTGATCTCCTTGTCCAGAACTTCAGAACTTCTTCTGTCCTCCTTTCCCTAACAGTTCCTGGATCTTCTTCCCAAGGACACCCATAGTTCTCTACACAAGTGGAGGAGAGCCTTTCGCCGTTTTATGTTGGGATTACTATTTTTTTAAAACATATCATTCTAGTACTTTCCCCCCACTCCATCCAGATTACTTGAAGACCTCGAAGGAGAAAGCTCGAGAGAAGGAACTCCTTGACTCGTACTTGGACACGGTCAACAATCGGAACAAAATTGTAGAAAACCTGGATGAGGACAGACTCAGGTACGAAGGGGTGGAGGTGGGCAGGAGGACTAGAGGGACAAGGGCCCTTGTCCAGCCCTTGGTCTCCCAGCAAGGTTGGCTGGGGAATTCTGGGAGTTGGAAGTCCGTACGTCCTAAAGTTACCGAAGTTGGGGAATTGGGTGGAAAGAAGCCATTGCTTGCCCTGCGGTTTTGCAATTTCCTCATTTCTTCAGAAGTGGCTATTTTGAAAAAGGAACTTCCCGGCCTGATGCCTTTCGTAGGGATGGTCAACAGCCCTCCTGAGAAGCTTTAGAAGCTCCTTCTGCCAAACAAGGGTCACAGGTCTGGCTTTTTGGCAAGAGCCTTGGAGTAATTAGGGATGATTGTCGGTAGTTTCTGGCTACGGTTGCGTTACTAATTGTGAGGATGAGTTCCACTGGGCAGATGAAGCTGTGAATACTGTACAAGGAAGCTGTTTGCTCATCCGGCAAGGGTGGGGTTCTTCCTTCTCCTAAAACTCTTAACTAGCTTTGTTTACGTGTGTGTGTGTGTGTGTGTGTCTTAAAATGAGCAGCGTTTTCAGGTCTGCTTTTTGAACAGGTGAAGAAGAAAGTGTAGTGGAATGTAGTCTGGATACCCAGCAGGGAGGGGCCGCTTGCCAGAGGACCAAGAGACAGCAAAGTTTAGAGCGTTTGTGTGAGAGAACAGGGATGAAGACAGTTCCTCCTTAGTAGTTCCCAGAGTATATATATTTAATGGTGAAAGTCATCTGCTGTAGTTTGACAAAATTTCTGTCTGTGGGTGAGGAACAGTAAAAAAAAAAATCAATAAAAAATTCGGTTCAGAGAGTTTGTGTGAGAGAAAGAGGGTGAAGACAGTTCCTCCTTAATAGCTCCCAGATTCCATGTTTTATACAAATAATCTCTTTTAATTTGGCAAAAATTCTGTCTGTAGGTAAGGGACCTTAAAGGAAACTCTTTAGATGAATCTCAGCGCACCTATCTTGGTTTTGGGGGCCTGACAGAGGAAATAAGATTGAGCATCCTTTTAGTGATTGTAGGATGCTTTTAAATAAGGAGGAGCAATTAACAGAGCAGGGACTCATACAGGATGGCAACCAACAGCCTCCTTTAGAGACAAGACTTTCCACATCTCTGAATGGTCCATGAACGAAATCCAGAATTACTCGCCTCAGAAGCTTTCGTTTGAACGTAGCCCACTGCGGTTCACCAGTCTTTTTTCAGGGCGGGCCCCCAAATCCATAAATGTTTTTTGTTTTTTTCCAAGGCAGAATTTTGGGGAATTGATGTCTTGAAACCTTGAACAAAGGGGGGGGGGTTGAGAAAGATAGCGTGCTCCTGTCATTGCTCGGAAGTGGACATTTTGGGTATGGAGCTCAATATAGATCCGGTGGACCTTAAGGAAGTCCAGCGCTGGCCACTCATGGCCACGGTGAGGGATGTTGAGGATGTCTAGTCCAACATCTGGAGTACTAGCACTGCTCCAGAGGTTGGACTATCTATTCTGCTTCCTTCTCTAGGGAACTGGAAGAAGATGAGATTTTCGTTGACATGATCAAAAAGTTTGGTAAGTCTTATTGGAGCACTGCTCTCATGTCTCCCCTGGACCTTCTCTTCCCTAGACTAGCCATGCCCAGTTCCTGCAACCATCTATCATATGTTTTAGCCTCCAGCCCCCTAATCACCTTTAGCTGTGGCCCTTATGTAATGACCGATAAATGGTTTAAGAAGCTATTTCTTCCCCACAGGTGTGTCTCGGAGTCCTCAGGAAAACGAAAAAAAGAAAAACAAGTTTGGCTTTTTCCGAATATCAAAACCCAAGAACTGAATCCACGGGGGGGGGGAATGAAAACAAAGGAGTTTCATCACTTATGGATCTATTTGCTGTGCAGATAACTTTGTTCCTAAGGAGGGATAAGTTTTTGGGTTGCCCCATAGAGGGGAAAAAAATGGAAGCAGAAGGAGATCTCCCAGGGAATGCTTGGATAGTGAGGAGCAAAGCCTTGGGGGTAAAATATGAATGCAACAACCCTTTTGCCTTTTGAAACGTTGGCCAAAAAGCCAAGTGAAGTTTGAGTGTCTTCAAACGAAGCTTTTCAGCAGCTGAGAAGCAAAGATTTTCCAGGGATGCCTTTTTCTCTATCTGCAGGAGAATTTGGGGCACATGGCTGCCCCCCCAACTTTTTTTTCCTGGCAGGTCTGTACCATTTCATTTTTCCAAGAAGAGAAAAACTTCCCTTCCTACTTTGGATCAAGCAGCAATAAATAAGATTTCTTTCAGTTCCACTCCCTGCAAGGGTTTTTGGTGCGATCCCAGGGAGAAAGCGCTTTCTGGACACCAGGTGGCACTGTAGCTCTCAGCAGGCTTCTTTGCAAGCACTTCAGGAAATGAAAAAAATTCTCAGGAATTTTCATTCAAAAATCATCACAACTTTCACCCCATGTGCTTCTATTTTCATGATTTGAAGAACCAGATTCACTCCAGAACTGGCCTGTGAGATGATCCAAATGGGCTTTTTTTTTTTTTTACTTTTGTACATTGTAATAAAACTAAAATGTTTTATGACTGACAGTTTGTGAATTTGGAGGAAAGGGACGGTAGATGTCCAAATTTTTGTAAAATCCAGATGTCATATCCTGGCTGGCCCAGAAGCTTAAGGGCAAAGCCATTTGGCGGAGGAGGAGGAGGAGGAGGAGGAGGAGGAGGAGGAGGAGGAGGAGGAGGAGGAGGAGGAAAAGAAGAAGAGCATTTGTAGATCAAGAGGGAGGGAGGAGGAAGAGGAGGAGAAGAAGAAGAAGCAGAAGAAGAGGAAGAAAAGAAGAAGAGCATTTGTAAATCAAGAGGGAGGGAGGAGGAAGAGGAGGAGGAGAGGAAGAAGGAGAGCATTTGTAGATCAAGAGGGAGGAGGAAGAGGAGAAGGAGAAGATGATGATCACCTCTTTCAACCAGGAGCATCTTTTTATTAAAATGGTAACCAACTCAGAGGTTTGGAGGGGTAGGTACCCTTGTTGCTAAGGGTAGCAGAGAAATACTTGAAATAATTTGCCAGATAATTGACTGAGAAAGGTGCAGTTGAGATCCAGGTAGATCACAAGCACTTTTGAGACCATCTAGCCACTAAAACAGTTGGACCTAGCTGGGAGAAAACATTGGATGGCATTCAGTTGGATTTGGTTCTTCAATAACTAGAGTGAAATTCTGCTTTGGATAGGAGAAAAAAGCATCTCCTTTTAGGACCCTTGACCCCTATAACTATCACGGAAGTCTAAGGAGATGGAGATGAACCAGCAGAGTGGTGGACTTGACCAGAAAACCATGGAGACATCAGACTAGAAGCTGATATTTATCTAGAATTTAGTGCATGACCTGAAACGGACAAGGGTTATGAGCAAACCCAATGCTGATAGAAAAACTAGACATTTGGGGCAGAAGAGCTAGAGAAGGATCATGGTGGGGACCAAGCATGAAGACAGGGGCTTTGATACAACCTGGCCTTCAAGGATTGCCCCATTGTGTCAACTGACAGAAGGATGGAAAATGTGGTTCCAGCTTCTTGGAATGGACCTAAGCCATGAGTGGAACACCAAATGCAAGAGTTCAGGAGACTTTCTTGAGGGCAGTTGCTTCAAGTAAGTTGGCCAATGGAAAATAAAAGCCCAACAAAGTCCAGGAAACCACAAAACTTTGACCCAAAGTATGATCAAAGCCCCTTCCCCATTATTCTGAAGACGTTGGGAGTTGGTGAGAGAGGCCGGTGGGCTTTCTCAGTATCTGGAGCCTGTTAAAGACCGTTTTTAGCCAAAAATAAAAATAAATAAATAAAGGGAGAAGTAATGCTTGGCAGTCGAGAAGCAGCAGATGCTTCCTCCCCGCCTTTCGTTCTTGCCCTTCTTTTGTTTGTGTTCGTTTTATGCCTGCGAGTGTGTCGTTTCAATTTAGGCAATGCTCTTTTTCCTCCGCAGCATAAAACATTTAGCAATGAATTGATTACGATTCTGTTTGATTGCCGGCAGTGAGAACGAGCAGCAAGTGAGCAGAGGAAGCAGGGACGACAGACGGCGGAGGGAAAATGTCGGTTTCCAGGCACCCGTCACAACAGCGCCAAAATCTTGGTTTCTATCTTGTGAAACGTTGCTCCCGGCTGCGCAGTTTTCTGTTGAAGTGGGAATATTCTAGACGCAAAGCTTTTAGGACATTAGATAGACATCAGATGAGGCTTCCAGATCAAACTGGACGGATGAAATTATAAATTCACAACCATCATTTATTTTATTTTATTTTTAAAAAAGAAAAAACCCTTTCCATTCTGTTGGTGGAAGAATTTGGGAAGGTTTGCAGTTGCACGTGATATATGTGTGCATGTAGAAATTTGGGTCTGTGCATGAATTTAACTGCTGTGGTCCAAATTTAAGAAGTCCAGTTGTTCCCATCTTGGAACAGATCGACCAAGATGGGTCTTCCATGGTGCTTAAGAAGGAGCAAACTGGTTCAGAAGGTAGCTTGCATCTCCTAGTTGCTCCACACCTATGGTTGCCCCAAACACTAAACTTCTCCTCCTTGTGTTGATGGATTGGGCCATTTTGCAAGTCTCCACTTATCTTGAGCTACCACATCATCCAGATGGCAAATGATGGCCACAAAGTCATCTGGATCTACACTTAAACCAATCATTTACCTCCCCTCCTGGGATCAAGTCTGGTGAAGCTTCCTCATTCACGGTTATCCCCGTCTCCTCATTGAAGTTGACTTGATGGTCTTCAAGAAATCATCCTCCCTATTGAATAGGATCCCTAAACAGATGTGACACCCAGATGATGTTGGGTTAGATAACCCTGGATCTTCCAGATCTGGCTCAAAAACAGCCCAAAGTATCTTGTAGCTTATTTGTGGATAGATTGGAGAACTGCGATGTGTGTCTTCCCAGCTCAGATATTTCTACCAGAATGACCATAGATGGAGTAGGAACACTTCCAAAATCCAACCCTGTCCTAGGTATTCGACCAAGGCAAAAGCCCTCAATGTCGACCTTCTGAGAACACCCAGACTTTTTTTCCCCGTGGTTGGCAAGCAGCTGGCAGGCAGAATTAAACCTCGAGGCTGGCCAGACTCCGTATAAATATGAAGAATCTGGCTCTCTGCCCAAGCCAGCAGACTGAGACGTCCACCTCTGTGTCTCAGGATCCAGCTGCCAGCTCACATTGCTAATTCTGGCAACCGTGGTCTGGAGAACAGACAATGGAGGCCTGCATTTGGCTTCTGCGCCTTCCTTTGCCCCTCCTGGCTTCTTTTTATAAGAGCTGTTTGGGAAGACAGTAGCAAAGAGAAGTGGAGAACTGCATTTCTCAACCTTGGCAACTTTGAGGTCTGGACTTCAACTCCCAGCATTCCCCAGCCAGCATGAGGTGGGGAAACCCTGTTCTCGAAGCCGAAGCTGAATTTTTGTTCCAAAGGAAGAGGTTTTTTTAAAAGGTTTTTTTCTCTATATATAAAAGCGAAAACCACTCACGCATCATCACAAATTCTCCAGAGCCTACAAACTTGAAATTTGCCACATATGTTCCTCTTGGCTTCTAGGTGCTCACTAAGAAAGGATTTTTCGAAATGACCATCAGAGCATTAGTATTTCCTATATTATTATAACATGCTCTGATGCTAAGTAGTTAGATGCTCTATTCCCTCTCCCAACTCCGGAGAGAAGGGGATAGCATAGGGGAGGCTTCTGTGGGGCAAGCCTCAGGGAGAGAAGGGGAGAGAGGAGGATCTCTGGGGCCAGCCAGAGGGAGAGAAGGGGAGAGAATAGGAGATGTTTCTGTGGAGTCAGAAGAGAGGCTTCTATGGGGCAAGCCTGAGGGAGAGAAGGGGAGAGGAGAGTACAGGAGAGGCTTCTGTGGGGCCAGCCTGAGGAAAAGAAGGGGAGAGGAGAGGTCGATCGTAACTACTCATTAATTTTCAAACTCTTAAGTGTCGATTTATCAAGCCCCATCGCATAGTTTCCTAGCGGAGGATGGGTATACATAAAAAGGAACCAGCATTTCATTGTGTCCTCTGGCATGCATCCTTCAAGTCATTCTGCCCTTTAAATCAAGTATGTTTGGAGTAAACTGTATATTTTTAAAAAAAGATTGCATAAAGTTTGGCTCTGTAAGGAAGGAGAAGCAGGATATTTTTCAGGTCATGGTCCATGGTTATTTGCTTATTCTGGGATACCCATCCACCCACACACCTTTAAGTCAGCAATTGCACAAACCTGGTTTTTTTTTTAGCCAAGCCGGTCAGTGGGTTGAAAGGAAGGAAACCAGAGCCATTTTCCTCATCTTAGAGGTGACTTGAAGGAACATCTTCACTCACCTGTCCTGACCAAGCTTTCTGGAGGCCCCGGGAAAGATCTCCAGGTCTGGGATGGGACAAATAGAGGGGACTCTCCGAATGCCCCCTGTGGAAGTTTGATGGCTGTCAAGAGTAAAATGCATACGTGGAATAAGGCTAAAGCCCGTATCAAGGGAGTCACTTAATTAACTGGTCTTGATCAAACAGTATGAATTAATAGCCCACGTTTGAGAGTGAAACGAAGGCATTTAAAGAAAGTGCGTTCAGCTGCCGTTCGTCCGTTTCCCCGAGCAAAGACTTTGAAGTCAAATGAAGCTGGGACAAGGAATTGTCCGGAAGAGAGGAAAAGAGAGGAACAGAAAGAAAGAAAAGGAGGAAAGAAAAGGAAGGAAGGAAAGAAAGAAAGAAAGGAAGAAGAAGGCAGGAAGGAAGGAAGGAAGGAAGGAAAGAGAGAAAGAAAGAAAAGGAAGGAAGGAAAGATAAAGGAAGGAGGAAAGAAAGGAAGGAAGGAAATGAAGGAAGGAAAGAAAGAAAAGGAAGGAAGGAAAGAAAGAAAGGAAGGAAGGAAGGAGAGAAAGAAAAGGAAGGAAGGATAGAAAGAAAGGCAGGAAGGAAGGAAAGAAAGAAAAGGAAGGAAAGGAAAGGAAGGAAGGAAAGAAAGAAGGAAGGAAGGAAAGAAAGGAAGGAAGGAAGGAGAGAAAGAAAAGGAAGGAAGGATAGAAAGAAAGGCAGGAAGGAAGGAAAGAAAGAAAAGGAAGGAAAGGAAAGGAAGGAAGGAAGGAAAGATAAAGGAAGGAGGAAAGAAAGGAAGGAAGGAAATGAAGGAAGGAAAGAAAGAAAAGGAAGGAAGGAAAGAAAGAAAGGAAGGAAGGAAGGAAGGAGAGAAAGAAAAGGAAGGAAGGATAGAAAGAAAGGCAGGAAGGAAGGAAAGAAAGAAAAGGAAGGAAAGGAAAGGAAGGAAGGAAGGAAAGAAAAGGAAGGAAAGAAAGAAAGAAAGAAAAGGAAGGAAAGGTTTCCTGGTTGAATCTTTCTGGGGAGACAAGCCAGACAAAAATCACAGCCTTTCCCTCCCACTTTCGGTGTCCCTTCCTTCTTTTAATTTCCCACCCACTTTCTCTGAACGCAACCTCTTGTCTCCATCGCAGCAGAGGAGTCCCCAACCTTGGCAGGTGATTTCAGGAGCAGATATGGAGGCCTGTCCAGCTCAGGTTCCCGCCCCCAGGGCCATCCGAAGGGTCAAAGGGCAGCCCCTCTCTCCACTTTCCTTCCCCCCCACCCCCTCCCCCTGCTGCTGTATTTCCCGGCTGCCATTCTGGAGGTGATAATATAATTCACGTCAGAAGAGTTAGTGGGCTGAAAATGAATTGGTGGAGTCAATCCAGAGGGTATAAATGAATTAGCATGTAAATGAGCACACTTGCTCTACATAGTCCTGTATTGCCTGCAGCTGTAAATAATTCCAGGGATGGAACCAAAAGCTGAAAACAGCTTCATTTTGAGACCTCTCCTCCTTCTCAGCGTTTGCAGCAGTATGACCGAAGGATGGCACCTTTCCTGAAGGTAGCAGGTTTAGTAGAAGTTTACTACAAGGCCCGTCCTCCAAGTATTATTTTGCCTGTCCCTCTTCCCTCTGAATCTCACATCCCTGGCAGAGCTCCCTGCTTATTCTTCCTCTTCCTGCGTGGACCCCTACAGCCAACCAGGTGTAGAGACCCACTGAGGAAGCTACAAGACCAGCACGAGAGGAGGAGAACCTCTTTGGGTTTGCTCTGAATCCCAAAAGGAGCTTTTGTGAAGAGACGAAGGAGGAACATCTCCACGGGAAAACATGAGTATGAGATAGTCACCGATGCATCTGGCTTCCACAGTCTAATTTGTTCCTTTCTAAAGAGGAGCCAACGTCCAAGAGTTCTTAAAAGTTACGTCAGAACATTCCATAGTATGTAGTCACTGGACTACAATTGGGCCATCCTTGACTTTTGAGGCCCTTGGCTTCCTTTGGCTGATGCATGTTGAGGTCCATCAACAATATCTGAGGTGCCACAGATGCCTGTTTCCCCAACTTACACTCTTCTCAATCTCAGGCAAGAGAAACTTCTGGAATAATCATTGCTACGTTATGACTGTGAAGCTCTTAGAAGGCCAGGAAGTGGATAGAAGAAGGCCCGATTCTGGATAGCCAAGTACATCATGAAGAGCTTCAAGTCATAGATATGACGCCAAGCCAAGGAATTTGAAGGACGGAGTGGCTTTGGAAGTCTCCAAGAATGGGCAACCTTTACGTAATGACCCCAAAATATCTACTAGGAGATTCTTGACATCTGCTGGAAAGGTAAGTCTGGAGTCACCTACTGCAAACTTTCCTCACCTGTTCCCTTCTTCTAAACTTCATCAGTTGGATGTGGACGCTGGAGGATGGCCAACCTCCCTCTTTCATCAGGTCAGTATTTTAGGTCCGGGCACAAACTAGCTTTCCCAGACATACTGGGGAGTGCTGATGAAGACAGATGGAGTTGCAGCCAGTCCATTAAATTGTTAATAAAGGATATTACTGCCCCCTCCCCTTCATCGGGGAGTGCGGTGACACCTTATAAAAGTCCATTAAGAACTAATCCAATTCCTAGCCCAGTTGCAGGACCTCTCCTTCCCCCAGCCCAAACTGAAAGCGGGGGGGATCGTATTCTCCATGTCTTTAAAAAAAAAAAATTAAAATAACAAGGGAAGCTTTTTCCTTTGCTAAAATTTAACCAGCAACTTTTAACCAGGTGTTGTTGTGGTGTGCGGGCTTGTGGTGTGTGTATGTGTGTCTACATCTCCATCGTCCCCTTGTGCTGCCTTTCTGCGCTCATTTATTTACAAGGCAGAACTTCCTGGCAGGCGAAGTGATTCAATTTGCAGACAGATACATCAAGCACTTAAGGATTTTGCACGGGGATGGATTGATTATTTATCGTGTTATCTTGCCTGAAGACGGCTGATATGGCAGTTGCTCCTGCTATCTCTCGCGCTGCCTCGTGTTTCCCGCCCCCCCCCCCCGCTTTCAGTGTCTTTCTTCCTGCCAAGAGCTGCAAGGCTCGGGGTGGATGTGCGTGACAGGAGGAGGGAAGCCAGGGGTGCGTGTGTGCGCACGTGTGAGGAGGGAAACCCGTTTGCGAGCTGCAAAAAATGGAAAATTCGGCGGCAGAGGTGAGCTCTCCGTTAGAGGGTTGAGATGATGAGTTGGCCGGATGCTTTTGGGAAGTGGATGAGTGGGTGGGTGTCCTTTGCTCTGGGAAGAAAGAAGGAATGCAAAGAAGTCTTTCTCCAGAATGTCAGCCCTGTGAGGTAGGACGGACAAGATGCACAACCAGGAGGCACAGCTGTATCTTTAGTGTTAAAAGTTACACTAACCGAATCTGGAAAGCCATACTTCCTTTATTCTTACTGTGGGGCGCTTGGTGCTCTCTGAGCTTGGCCTGTTTTCTTGCAAACGTTTTATTACCCAACTAGGGAACTTCATCAGCGTTATGAGGGAGTGTGGTTTGCAGAGAGGAGGAAATATTCTATTGGTTTCCTTTTACTGTCCAGAAAACTGAGGGAAGGAAAGCCCCTTCTGAAATGCTTTCTACTCCCTCCTTCCTCCTGTGGGATGAAAAATCTTTTACATACCAGTTGTCCACTCTGTAACTGTCCTTCCTGTTCCCTAAGGTCATTCCACAGCTGAAAAAAAAGTGTGTGTGTGTGTGTATCAGGTGTGGACATTCACACCTGGGGGAGGGCAGAATAATAAAATGCACATTGTCACTCTGGTCATACGTGCACAAAGGGTGAAGGGGGCATCCTGATACACACTTCCTCATTTTTGACACCATCCTGGCTCACTCTAGTCGCCCTGGGGGTCAGTCTAGATGTCCTCCTTTGCACCGCTGCTCTGCCAATAGGGGAAATTATTTTCTATTCCCAGGCTAATGTAACAGGTAAAACTGCACAGTGCAGTGGTGCAGGAAAAATACGATTAATATCCTTGGCACCCCTGATCAACATCAGGAAAGGCTCGGTGCCACCTTTGATATCAATATTTCATACGGGCATGAATATTCATATATTTGGTTTTGCAAGGCTGTAATTGCCACCGAAGTCCATTCTGCGTGTCAACTTGCAATGAAACGGGCCCGGTTGGCAGTCGGCAGGCAAAAACGGTGGTTGCTTTGGCTTTCTTTTAAAAAGACCCAAAAGGGCAGAATTAGAACCCAGGGCTTACCAGTCTCCAAACGGTGAAATCCCACTGAGATGGCCAGGAGAGATCGACAGGGCAACGAGGAGGGCATTTCAAGACAGGCACCCTGATGCCACGTGTGGTATATCCAATATCCATGCCCAGCAGTGCCCATCTATCAAGAGCTGATGGGGTGTCAAAAAAAGGTCCAAAATTTATGATTGACACCCCCAAGAGAGGGGCGGGCTCTATTCCTCCGATGCCAACTACCATCTAGACTTTTTTTGACCCAGCCTGCGGACGCCTCTGAGTGTCAAGAGTGGCTGAATCAAAGCGTTGGCGAAGTAAGGGCCGTTTCAGATTGCCAGATGTCCTGGCATTGTTCATAGGAGAAATCGTAAAACGAGCATCTGGATGAGGGAATTTGGACCGCTCCAAAGGGGTGCTTCGCGGCCTTCCCACCCACCCCCGCCACCTTGCAGAGTTCAGCCTGAGCATCCCCCATTGGCGCCTTTGGAAGAAGTCGACCGTCAGCTGCCAAAAAGGCGCAGAGGATGGGTTGGAGGGCCCCCCAGAGGCCACCTAGCTTCACCCCTGCCGGGAAACAGGTTCAGATCCCCTTCTGCTCCGGGGAAACTGAGTTTTTGCTAGCCTTTGAAGGGCTGTGTCTGCCTGAACGCAGGGCATGGTTAGAAGTTCTGGGCGGGACAGATGTTAATTTGTTTCATGCATCGCTTTGAAACATTTGTTTTCGCCTGGCATCAGGGTTTCAGGGATGGAGCTTGCCCCAAATAAGCCAGGGGGCAGAGGCCTTGGCAAAGCCCAAGCAGAGCTGTGCCTCACTCGTTCCAATTTGGAAGGAGCCAAGTATTATTATTATTATTATTATTATTATTATTATTATTATTATTATTAATTATTATTATTATTATTATTATTATTATTATTTTATTTAATCTGTAGTGAGATTCACAGTCTTTGAGGCTGGTTAATAGCTCAGCAGCTTGAGTCCTAACCAAGGACCTAGGAACTGTTAAGGTATCGTCAGAGGATGTAAGCTCTTCCGAGCAAGGTGGTTTTTTGTAGAGTCAAAATGTTCAAGTCCGGTAAATTTAGAATTTCTAAATAGCGGGGTAGCCCTTTGGGTATTGCTCCAAGGACTCCAATTACAATCGGGACAACACACGTTTTATTACCCAACTAGGGAGCATCATCAGTTCTAGTGGAGGAGGAGTGTGTGGAGAAAAGGAAGAGGAGGAAGAGGAGCAGGAGAACTGTGGGGTCCTTGGTGCTCTTTGAGTTTGGCTTTTTTTTTCTTGCCAATGTTTGATGACTCAGACATTATCAGTGCTGGAAGGGGCTTGTATGTCAACACAGAGCAAAGTCCCCTCTCTCGTAGCACAGATAAGGTTGCTTAGCTGGGTCATGAAACGTCTACAAGGAAACAGTCAAGCTCAGAGGACACCAAGGACGCCACAGTCATTGTCCTCTTCCTCCACCTCATTTGCCTTCCTTCCTTTTCTCCTTCTCTTCCTCCTCCACTCGACAAGCCTCCCTGCCTTTTAGCACTGATGATGTTACCTAGTTGAGTCATGAAACATCTGCAAGAAAGCAACCAAGCCCAGAAAGCACCCCACAGTCCTTTCCTTCCTTCCTTCCTTCCTTCCTTCCTTCTTTCCTTCCTTCCTTCCTTCCTTCCTTCCTTCCTTTCCCTTCCCTTCTTTCCCTCCTTTCTTTCCTTCCTTCCTTCCTTTCTTTCCTTCCTTTCCTCCCTCCCTCCCTCCCTCCCTCCCTCCCTCCCTTCCTTCCTTCCTTTCCTTCCTTCCTCCTCCTCCTCCCTGCAAACCCCACTCCCTTCTAGCACTGATGATGTTATCTAGTTTGGTGATGAAAAAACTGCAAGAAAACAGCCAACCTCAGAGAGCACCAAGGACCCCACATTCCTTTTGTTCCTCTCCCTCCCTCCCTCCTCCTCCTCTTCTTCCTCTCTCCTCCTCCTCCTTGTGTTCCTCCTCCTCCTCTCTACAAATACCCACTCCCTTCTAGCACTGATGATGTTGCTTAGTTAGGTCATGAAATGTCTGGAAAAAAAAAACAACCAACTTCAGAGAGCACCAAGAACCCCACGTCCTCCTCCTCCTCCTCCTCCTCCTCCTCCTCCTCCTCCTCCTCCTCCTCCTCCTCCTCTTCTTCCTCCCTCCCTCCCTCCCTCTCCTCCTCCTCCTCCTCCTCCTCCTCCTCCTCCTCCTCCTCTTTCTCTTTGCAACTCCTCTCCCTTCTAGCACCTATGATGTTACCTACTTTGAGTCTGCAAGAAACCCCCGCAGCTCAGGCGGCACCCAAGCATCGCTCTTTTCTCCTTGTGAGAGTTTGCAGGAAGAGGAGGGGAGGGGGAGAAGATGGGGGCTCCTTGCAAAGCATATGCCGGGCCAAGGCAACGTACCACAAACCGGCTAGCAAGGGAGGGGAGGTGGGCGGTTCGTGGGCTGGGCTGGGGGAGTAAGTAGAAGCGCTTTTATCAGCTTAAAAGTGGGGAGGGGGGCGGACGTCTTGAGAAGGTATGCCAGTTGGTGTGTTGATTTTGTCGGCAGCCAATATTGTGACGGCTCCGCTCACACTTAGTTGCGGAGATGCTCGGGAGGTTAGCGGCCTTCGGGAAGCCAGCTCGGTGCTCGAGAGGAGAGCATTTGGCACAGAACCTGGGGTGGGGGGTGGGGGCCGAGGAGACCCTTTTCCTGTCGAGGAACAGACGGTGCCTTGAAAGGACCCTAACAAAACAGGAGCAGAGGAGGAGGTGGGTGAGCTGCGTCTCCCCCCACCCCTCTCGAAGGTTAGGACCCCCCCTTTTCTCGCAGAGGAAGGGAGCAGGAAAGAGGAAGGGGGGGGGGGTCCCGTCCCAGCAGTGCAGTTTGGAGGGGCGCCTTTGCTTTCCCTGCAAGAGCCTGCAAGTTTCTAGACCTCATGGTTGGAAAGGTGGGTTGAAAAAGGTCTGGAGAGGTTGAGAGCCAGGAGATGTGGGCGGTGGGGGGTCTTGTGGGGATCCTTTTCTGCAGCAAGGAGAAAACAAACCAGCATAAATTATGCAGAAGACAGTCATAACGGGAATGGTTAAGGTGCAAGAAAGGTGCTCTTTTTTGGAGCCTGTGTTCAATGATTTCAATGATTTTATACCTCCCTTGGCTTGGTGGCTTGGCTCACTTGGCATGGTGAAGACATAGAGAGGGGAGGGCAATGCCAGCTTTAGGATGGCAAAAAGTCAGTTTGATTTTGACTTTACAGATCTTTACAGATTATCAGAGTTGGAAGGGACCTTGTGGGTCATCTAGACCAACCCCACCCCTGCCCAAGCAGACTTAGAAAAGGGGCTCCTGGACCTCTCCTGATTTTGAACCCGATGCTTTCTCCTGCTGCAGCTTCCCTCTTGGTTTCTTGGAGACCCAACAGACTCGCATTGACCTGGCCTTATTCTCCTCAATGGTCCATTTGAATTTATTTTTATCCCATCTTTATTATTTTTATAAATAACTCAAGGTGGCAAACGTGCCTAAGACTCCTTCTTCCTTCTATTTTCCCCATAACAACAACCCTGTGAGGTGGGTTGGGCTGAGAGAGGGGATTGGCCCAAAGTCACCCAGTTAGCTTTCATGCCAAAGGCGGGACTAAAACTCCCAGTCTCCTAGTGATTGGTCCAAAGTCACCCAGCTGGCTTTCATGCCTAAGGCAGGACTAGAATTCACCGTCTCCTGGTGATTGATTCAAGGAAGGAAAGACCTGCTTAGAATTGACTCCAAAGTTTAACCTCGCTGGCATCTCCAGAAGATGCTGGATTTTTGCCATTGGGCAGCTTTCGGCCTTTCCTGTCTGGGGGCCCATCTTCCTTGGGGACTGCACAGAGTGTGCAGGGGCCAATGTACCCTCTGAGAGGATTCATTTGTGTCCCCTGCTTGAAAAGGCACCCTCCCTGTGCCACCTCAAGAGGGGGAATCCTGAGGCTGCCTGCGTGAATATTCATGGACCATCTGCACACCCAAACGCCCAGGGGCCGGCTCAGCTGTTGATGTCACCCTTCCATCACCGAACCATCACCCTCCAGGCTGGCTCGGCTCCAGACCCCAAGACCAGGGAGCCCTTCCACTTGCTTCCCCCATCAAGGGACTCCAGGCGGGCAGCCGAGCTTCGCCTTGGGTCTCTCCACCCCACACCCGTGCCATTTGGGGAGGGGGTCCCTGTCATATGACGGGGCCCGTCAGCTGACAAAAGAGGATGACTCAGCCGGCAGCTGCCGGGGCCCGCCTTGAATAATGACAAAAACAATTAGCAGTCCGAGTGGTAGCCTCTCCTTAATTATCTCCTCCGAGTTTAATTAACTAGCTAAATTATCAGCAGTAATGTAGGCATTAATTATGTCAAATTACAGTGTAAAAATCACTAAGTGTGGAAAATGTCAATTCAGCTACGATCACCTGCCGGCTAAGCTGAGCGGGTGTGAGGAGGTTGGCGCAGGGAGAGTCTCGGAAAGGGATGGGACCCTTCTTTCGCCTGGCCTGGCCTCCGGAGAAGGGCAGGATCCTGCTGGGGTCCATCCCACCCCCAGAAGGGGAGGGGAGCCAGGAGCAGGGGTTGTGTGTGTCCCATCCTGCTGTAGACGTGGGGAGGAGACAGATAGATGATAGACAAACAGACAGGCAGACAACAGAGAGAGAGAGAGAGATAAATTTCTGCACAAATATAATTTTGCAGCCACGGGGGACACGCTGGTCTCAGGCGGTTTGTGTGTGTGTGTGTGTGTGTGTGTGTGTGTGTGTGTGGAGAGCAAGAGTGAGTTAAGAGTGGAGCAGTTTTGGCAGAGTGGAGGGAAGCCGACAATGCGACTCCCCAACCAGATGGCTTGGCTGCCGAATTATTAAATTATGAATATTAATACAAATCAGACACGGAAGAGGTAATAATTTTGCTGCCCTACAGAAATAATTAACATAATTTTGATAAATTGCCGGATAAGAGAATCTAAAAATTGAGGTAGATTTATCTTAATTAACATCTTGGATTTGTTCCGAAAGGTAAATTGTTCTGCAGGGGATTAAGAAGAGACAAGGAGCAAGAGTCTTCTTTGGCTTTAGAGAGTCAAGATGGGAAGCTTCTCCTGTTGGCTTCTATCCATGTTCCGTGGAGGACCCCAAGGAACACGATGGACCCAATTCGCAGATGTTGTCTGGAAAAACTGAGGCCACACGGGGTAGCCATTGGCCTTGACTCTATCGCATAATGCATGGTGATTTATTTTGTGCAAATGATGGAGGATCGGGATGAGATGTTGTAGGGTGGAAGATCATCCTAGTCCTATTCCAAAGCTCCCTCTGAATCCTTGGGTATTGATCTGGAAGATCGTGGGAGAATGAATTTCCAATGGGAGCAGGTGAGAAGGTCCAAGAGAGAAGGTCCATGGGACATCATGGAATATAACTAGCAATGGGGATTTTGCTTTATGTTGGTGAGAAGATCCAAGAGAGAAGGTACAAGGGACATTATGGGAAATAGCTAACTTTGGGGATCTTGCTTTATGCTGTGTTGTGCATTTGAGCATTATTTTGTGCAAGAGTTTGTCATGCATAGGCGGGAGGTTGGGCTTGTCTTTCGTAGAAGAGTCATTTCATCTCTATCCTCTTTGAAGGCCTACCGAACCTGCCAAACTCTCTGGCACAATAATAAGAAATTAAATATTAGGTTCTTTGCAACACCATCTTCTCCACTCTTGTAGTTCCCCTCAAATCTACCCGCCAAATGCTTCTGGAAGCAGACCTTAAGCCAAGAGACATTTTCTGCTATTTATCCCCAACAAGCATCTGGTGTGTAAAGGCAGGTGTGCCCAGAGTTCTAGAAAGGAGGGGAAAAACATACATTTTAGTAGGAAAAACAACAACAACAATGCAGAAAAGCCGAGCTGCCTCTCTTCAAGACAAATCCATCTGCAAAAAATGATTTCATGATTTTTCTAGGCATTTACGGATCATTTATTTTGTGACAATTCAATAAAAGATTCTGAGGAATTGGCCCCGGCATTAGCTGAGCTTCACCTGTACAATTTTAACCATTGCAGAGGAAAATGTAGGTCCTGAACCATAAATTTTCTCACAACTTTGAAAGCACCAACTAATATAAGTTTTCAAGGATGCAATTTCTTGAAACGAGGAGAATATATTCAACAGTGATCGTCCTGACAGAGAGCCTTACGCCCTAAAATGCTCCTGAAAAGCTGTGATGCTATAGATTTAAAATAACTCATGCAACTTTCCGGATTTAAAATAATTCATGCAATTTTTTGCGGTTTAAAATGATCTATACAACCTTTGGGGTTGAATACAATTCATGCAACATTTGGGGCGTTTACAATCATCCATGCAATATTTTGGATTGAAAACAATTCAGGCGACTTTCAGGATTTAAAAAAAACAAAAACAAATCATGCAACATTTGGAGTTTAAAACAATTCATGCAATTTTCTGGATTTAAAAGGAACAAAGTTCCTGAGAAGATAACAATGTTGTAGAATTAAAAACAACTCATGCATCTTTCTGGATTAAAAGAAAAAAAAATCCCATGCGATGTTTGGGGTTTAAAATAATTTGTGCAACTTTTCATGGGGAAAAACTATGGTTGCCAAGAGCTGACAACAACTTGACTGATTGATTTGGTGAATTGATTCATTCCGGATCTTAGAATGGCCTTGCAAAGTATTCCGGGTCTTGAACTGTTTTAGATTTAGAACGGGAGCCAGACAAACAAGCTAAAAGCATCGTGCGAGAACACACACGTGCTTGATCTCCTACTCCCCTCAAAAATGGAGCCATTTCCCGAAGATTAAACTGGCAATCGGTTTAATCAGATTTCTTCCCCTGAGTGAGAATTCGAGCAACGACTTTACTTTTGAAAATGCAACTATCATATAATCCCCCAGATTCTCAACCTACCAGGAATGTTGGTTTTCAATTCCCAACACTCCTGGCACCATCCGTAACCCAAGGCCATTCTAAGCTGGACACCGGTTAACTTGCTGAAGCTCGACAGCCGCCCAATCCCTTCATCCGTCTTTGGTGCAGGGACAATTTGGCTCCGGGGGAGGGAAAGGACGGGAGCAGCTGAGCAGGAGAACTTGGCAATTGCGGAGATGTGATTGTGGCTCCCCTGGGCTGCGTTCCTCATTTGGAAGCCGGCCCAAAGGCCTGGCTGCCCTACACTGCAGCCTTGCTTCACAGTCGGCATACACCCTTGGTGGCGCGGCGAAGATCAGGTGGCGAAATGGAAGGCCGGGAAGCGACATGTCTGGGCGGTGGAGAACGTAATGTTGAAACGAGGGGAACCCCACTGAGGAATAATTAAACTGCTCCGTTCCACCAGCTTCCCCCAGCTGGGCCTTGTCAGAGCTTGTCTGAGTTCATGAACTTCCAGGGTGACCTGTGACAGCACGTTGCATGAGGCGGTTTGCCATTGTACACACGGCGAGGGGCCAGGAGACAAAAGCAGAGATCATGCAAGGGGCTTATACTTACTCATCCCGCCGGGATTTTGGCCCTCATGACACAGAATGAGGATCTAGGTTCTAGATTTGTATCTAGGTTCTGCCCATTTGAAAAGATAACACTGAAGTCATAGCATCCTTGGATACTGATTTTATGTCATGGGCTAAGCCAAAGAACCATTGGCGTGCATTGACCGGTATAGTTTGAAGGTCATTGTTCATGGTTCTGGAGTGTGGAATGATCTCAAACCACCATTAAACAATTCCATGGGATTCCAGACTCAACGTGTTTTTGAGCATTCAAGTTCTTCTGGCCCAAGACCTTAGCGTCAAGAAAAAGCCTGAAGATCCTATGATGGTCCTGGAGGAGGCCTAAGGGTTCATGTAGAGTTGGAGATGCCAAGGTCTTTTAAGGAGTCTCAGAAACAGGTGGAATATCCAACCCTTACAATTGGCCCACCCATTAGAACTATGAAGCTACAAGAATTTCCTTGAAGAGCTCAAGAAGCCCTTCACGACCTTAAGGTTCTCCATCTAGGAAGGGAGGTGATGTCCAGCTGCCCAGGTATCTCCTTTGGAGCTCTCCAGGGTACTGCAACTACATTCCTTTCCAGAATTAAGTGGGTGACTTAAGGTTGATGTTCTTTAGTGGTCACAACCCTACAGTCCTTCCTGGCAGAGTTAAGCAGTATCCATCACAATCCTTCAGAAGCCGAGTTTCAAGAAGCAAACTGGCCCTCACCCCAAGTTCACCTCAAAGAAAGAAAGATTAGGGCAGAATAGGAAGTCCTTTTTGAGGGCTGGATGTCAGAAGTTTTTACCAATGTCCCTGGTGAATATGTTTGTTTGTTTATTAAATTTATATGCAGCCCATCTTGTTTAAGATTTCTTATCCTACAGAAGACAGGGACAGGAGACTGTGAAAGGGGCAAGCTTTGTATTTATGACATTCTTTGCTTCAAGAATTTTAGCTGGTTTAGTTCTGCAGACTAAAGCACCATAAATAACATCCAGCTGTCTGCAATTACACCAGTTCGAATCTCCCCAGGCTCAAGGTTGACTCAGCCTTCCATCCTTTCTAAGGTAAGTAAATTGAGGACCCAGTTTGAGGGGGCAATAAGCTGACTTTGTATAAATATACAAAAGTATGAAGGCTATTGCTTGGCGCATTGTAAGCCGCCCTGAGTCTTTGGAGAAGGGCAGCATATAAATCAAATTAAAAAAAAAGAATTGCCAAGGTCTTCCTTAGGTGAACTACGTGTCCCAGGAGCCTGGGTTCAGCACGGGCAACAACAAAGAATGCTTGGGAAATGCAGTTTCCTGCCTTGAAGGACCACTGTCCCAACTCCCATATAAGCACCGGGAATCAGGAGAAGAGAGGGTCGAGGCTTAGAAGGGACCCAGCCATCTCCAACATCTGGAGAACATCCTCGCCAGCAGACCTGCTACAGCCTGCTGAACCCCACCCAGCCTTCTCTGCTAGGATGCTAAAGACCAGTTTCTAATAAATCTTCTCTTGGCCTCTTTGCCTGTAAACCAACACACCCCGAGAACAAATTAAAAAATAAAGAACCAGAAGCCCATCTCTGCAAACTTTGGAGGAACGGCAGGCCTGATTTTCCAGCCAATCTTGTTCGGAATGCGTTCCGCGTTCCCTGCAACAGATGGGAGCGATACCACAAATATTCAGGGGTCCCCTTGGATCTCTAGCCCAGCCTATAAAGCTTTTCATAAGAGGAGAAAGTTTGAAACGCGTTGTCCTGGGTCTCGCTTGTCACTTTCTGGCGGTTTTTCTTCCTCTTCTCTCTTTCTCTCGCTCTCCCTTTTCTTCTGCTGGGACTTCAGGCCATCCTGTTTCCCCCAGTAATGATATAATTACTTCGCAACATGCTGCAGAAATAGTTAGGGAGATGGCTAAAGCTGGTACAACAATACCGACATGGAAAACATTAATTTCTGGAGTTCTTTTAATTAATTCATCAGGACTCACGCTGGGCGGGATGATTACGATAAAGTGTTTAATTACAAATTTATATGTAATGATGCACTTTAATTACTTTGGACTTGTACATTATTATTGGGCCTTTTTCCCAAGTTTCCTGGCACCAGATCCGTGCCACAAACAAGAGGCAACGCCGACGATGCCTGGTGCCCCTCAATTATTTACGTGGCGTTGGGAGGCATCCAGAGATGATGGATGAAGGGAGAAGCTCGTTTCCAAAGCTGGAGGGGTGGCCTGGGCAGTGCCAAGCCAGAATTCGGGGTCCCTGGGCAGAGAGGGGGTCATTTTGGGGGGTGGGATATTCTGGGATGTTAAAAGCAGGCAAGGAGTAATGACCTGGGCGGTGCCAATCATCCCATCAAGTAGGGTGCAGGGCAACTTTGATGATATTACCTAGTTAAGTAATGAAATGTCTGCCAGAAAAAAACTGAGTTCTGGGAGCACCATGTACCGCCCAGTCCTCCTTCTTCTTCTCCTCCTCCTCCTCCTCCTCCTCCTCCTCCTCCTCCTCCTCCTTCTCTTCCACTTTCTCCTCTTCCTCTTCCTCTTCCTCTTCCTCCTTCTCCTTCTCCTTCTCCTCCACCTTCTCCTCCTCCTCCTCCTCTTCCTCTTCCTCCTTTCTGCACTTCTTACTCCCTTCTAGCACCGATGATGTTCCCTAGTTGGGTCATGAAACATCTTCAAGAAAACCACCAAACTCAGAGAGCACCAAGGACCCCACACTCCCCCTCCCCCTCCTCCTCCTTGCAAAGCCCCTCCCTTCTAGTGCTGATGTTGGGTCATGAAACATCTGGAAGGAAGCCTCCAGGTTCAGAGAGCCCCAAGGACACCACAGTCTTTTGAGGGCCGCTTCCTGATTTCTGGCAGTCAGAAATTGGAGCAAAAAGGCGAAACCAGAGGCCCATTTGCTGAGAAGGTGGATCTTCACAGAGGCGACCACTGTAGGTGAATCCGTCTCCTGTCCCCTTCGGCCCCAACCTTTTCCTTCGATTCTGCAAGCATGTCCCACGGATTGGAAGCCTGCAGACATCTTGGGATACCAGGTGGGGCCGCCTGAATGCAATCCCAAGGACGGGCATCTGTCTTGCTGCCCGATCGATCCGGGTAATAGCAAAACCATGCCAGCCTCGCCAATGCCAGATGGTGTCTGTGAAGGCTGCCAGCTCCCAGCTGAACGGGACCCCCGGAGACCCTCCGAGAGCTCACGTCTGCCGCCGGCCTTGCCAATTGCAATGGCATATGCTGAGTTTCGCCCCTACACCTGTTGGTGGGCAGGATTCGCATGGGGATTCTGGCAGCCATGGGGAAGGGGAAGCACAGTCAAACAGGCCCCTCTGGAGAAGGGAGAAAAGCTGAATCATCAGAGGGATAGAATCAAGTTCATGTGAAATGTTAATACCATTTTATAATGTTTTGGTAAGGCCACACTTGGAACACTTCATCCAGCTTTGGTCCCACAATATAAAAAAAGATGTGGAGACTCTAGAAAGAGTGCAGAGAAGAGCCACAAAGATGATTAGGGGACTGGAGGCTAAAACATATGAAGAACGGTCGCAGGAACTGGGCATGTCTAGTTGAATGAAGAGAAGGACTAGGGGAGACATGATAGCAGTCTTCCAATATCTCAGGGGCTGCCCCAAAGAAGAGGGAGTCAAGCTATTCTCCAAAGGACCTCAAGGCAGGATCAGAAGCAACGGATGGAAACTAATCAAGGAGAGAAGCAACCTGGAACTAAGGAGAAACTTCCTAACAATTGTGAGAACAATTAAGCAGTGGAACTGCTTGCCACCAGAATGTTCCAACACTGGAAGTGTTTAAGAAGAGCTTGGACAGCCACTTGTCTGAAATGGTCTAGGGTTTCCTGCCTGAGCAGGGGGTTGGACTAGCAGACCTCCAAGGTCCCTTCCAAGGTCCCTGTTATTCTGTTAAGACCCTTGGGCAGAGGCCAGCCATGGAAGGGAGCAAGAGGGCAGAATTAAAAATTCAAATTCCTAGTGAGTCCCTCCTTTGAGGTATGCAGAAGGACATCTATAAGTTCAGAGGAAACAGGAATCTTCCCCCTTACCCAATCCTATTTCCCTAGTAAGATTCATCCTTGAGATACAGGTTGTCCCTGACTTATGGCCAAAATTAGAAACAGAATCAGTAAGTAAGTAAATAAGCAAATCACTTCAGATTAAGTGAAGGATGTGGTCATTAAGCAGATCCGGCTTCTTCCATTGATTCTACTAGTTGGGAGCAGATGGGAAGGTCTCAAATAGGGATCACAAGATCATAAATATATTTATTGATGGTTTGATTTGATTTCTATAGCTGCCCATCTCTGCGAACGACTCTGGGAGGCTCACATGTTGGTTACCAAAGGCAACTGGTCGTGTGATCATGGGGACGCTGAGATGGTCATAAGGGCGAGGACCAGTCATAAGTTGCTTTTTCAGTGCCTATAGGCAGTTCTCATGAGCAGTTACAATGGCACTGAAAAAAAGACTTATGGCCAGACCTCACCCTTACGACCATCAGAATGTCCCCATGATGACACAACCAACATTCAGGCCCTTGGTAACCAGCATGTGAGTCTCCCAGAATGATGGTTACCGCTTAGTTGGTTGTAGAGAATCCTAACAGACAGATAGGAACGGAATGATCATCTTCTTTTAACAACCCCATAATCCCTTGCGGGGTGGAGTCTGGGCAACTGAATGGAGACAGCAGAGTATTTTACTGGCCAGATGCCCTTCCTGTTGCCAACGCGGAGTTTTATTCAGCAGATATATTCTCATTGTGCCCAGAGAGAGAAATATCCGCCTCTACCTAGGATTGAACTCACAGCTTCCAGACTGTGAGGCAAGAGTTCCACCTCTAGGCCACCGCACCACTCCTAAGGAACGGAATGATGGTTAACCATAATAACCAAGCTTCTTGCTGTCACCCTGTGGCAACCACATCCACAAATGTCATAAATATCAGCTTGATCTCCATCCTGGATCAGCAGAGAATGGATTTGGGCAAGGCCTCTGAGAGTGAGCAAAACGCACTTGGTTTTATCTGTGGTGCGTTTTTCAATCGGTTGCTTCTTAAAAGCCACCGTTGGCTCGCTTCACACAACCACGTAGACCGCAAACCGGGGTAGCCCTGATGTACCACGCAGAAGGTCTGGGTCCTCACCATGAGTTGCCCCAAAGGAATAAATCACCTGCGTTTTAGCAGGTTAAAAGAATCCGGTGTTGGGAAGATTAGAAAGTAGGCTTCCCCCAGCTGTTTGCTCAGCATAAATGCCTCCCTTTCAAGTGCGGTTTTATTAAAAAGGTAAATGTTCCCCTCGCACATACGTGCCAGTCGTTCCTGACTCTAGGGGGCGCTGCTCATCTCCGTTTCAAAGCCGAAGAGCCAGCGCTGTCCGGAGACGTCTCCGTGGTCATGTGGCTGGCATGACTCAACACCAAAGGCTCACAGAACGCTGTTCCCTTCCCACCAAAGGTGGTCCCTATTTTTCTACTTGCATTTTTTACCTGCTTTCGAACTGCTAGGTTGGCAGAAGCTGGGACAAGTCACGGGAGCTCACCCCATTAGGCGGCGCTAGGGATTCGAACCGCTGAACTGCCGACCTTTCAATCGGCAAGCTCAGCATCTTAGCCACTGAGCCACCACGTCCCAAGTTTTATTAATAAACTTCAAAAACCTAGAAACTTTGGCCGTGCAGTTCTGTAAATTTGAACCAGCAGTTTTATTTTAAAAAAGTGATTTTTCCCCTCTTTCTCTTGAGCTGGGAATTAGCATCCTTTTGAGAGAAACCAGAAAAAGAATTGGTGGTTTTCCCGCAAAGAAGAAATTCTCACCAGGTTCTTAAAACTTTCTTATTTTTCCTCTTGATGCTCAATGGAATACAAGGGCAGAGAAGGGTTTTTTGGTTTTGTTTTGGGTTTTTTTTATTTCTAAAGTTAAAATGCAAAATAAAGGAGGAAAAAAAAAAGGAGAAACACACTAACAACCACCAGACAGCAATAATAAAAATAAAAATAAATCCTATGTACAAAAAGAAAAAAATAACAAATGACAGATATATCATTCACATTGATATTAAATATAAAATTTGAATGCTGAAAAATATATGAAAAATATCCGATGCGTTCTCCTCCCCTTACGTAACAGGTTCACAAGCAATTATATTATATATTCAAGAATTGTTTTCTTTATTCTTCAGCAAGGAATTGCACCCCCTTTCCCAAGAAGGGTTCCAAACAGCCAGATCTATAAGCGAATATGAAATACGATGAACTAAAATTCTAAAAGAGCAGATCAACTGGAAAAGAGCCCAAATAAAATGAATTTTTTAAAAAAAAAATCAAATGGGTCGGCTATAACGATCATCAACTCAATCTCGCTTTCAGTTGCCTTTGAGTCAAAGGGAAGCATTTGAAGGTTTAATTTATGGAAAAGAAATGGCCTGGGAAACAGATCTGTCTTAAGACTGATTTCTTCCTATCACCCTGTAATCTGCCAGCCAGAGACAGGGGATTCATTTTTCTGACAAATGCTTCTGTGTCCCACTTAGCAACGAGGCAGTTCTAATTTTCCTCCTTGTCTCCTTCCAATTGTGTGATAGCAAAAGGAACAGGAAAAGGAACCCCTTTTCATCAGCTGGGGCTGTTTTCCTGCCTAACCCTGCTCCCAGGAGTAGCTAAGCCGGGGTGTCCAACCTTGGCAACTTTAAGACCTGTGGACTTCAACTCCCAGAATCCCCCCAGCAAGCCATGCTGGGAGTTGAAGTCCACACATCTTAAAAGTTGCCAAGGTTGGACACCCCTGAGCTAAGCAAAGCTTGAGAATTCTGCCTTGGGGGATATCTGACATCCTGTCTGTTGGGGGCCCACCCCTTGAGACCCCACGATGGATCCTAGTGGTGGAACTTCATGCAAAGCTCAAACAAGGGATGAAGTCCTGCAGTCAACCCTCACATGAAATTCAAGTTCAAATCTGGATAGTTTCCCGTGAGTCCCCCTTTGAGGGGGATGGACAGTTCACAAATGTCTAAAAGAATAAAGAAATAAGTAGCTTCTAGGACGCTCTTTATTTGGGTTCAAGGTGACTATTTGATGGACAAAGCAGAAGCAGGATGAGGCCATCACAACCACTGCCCTGGCTTTCAATTCACTTGACAGCTTCTGGCCACCAAAAAAACTACCGTATTTTCCGGCGTATAAGACGACCCTCCTCAGAGCCATTTAAGGCTCGTCAGAGCCTTTCGGGCTGGTCTGCCTGATTACAGGAGAATGAGACCCGGCGTATAAGACGACCCCCGACTTTTGAGAAGATTTTTGTGTGTTAGAAAGTAGTCTTATACGCAGGAAAATACAGTACCTTTAATTCAGGGGTAGGTTCCACTTATCTTTACTACCGGTTCGCAGCGGGAGCAAGTGAGTGCTTCTGCACATGCGCAGAACACCCATGATGACATCCGGGTGGGTGGCCGTAGCCTCCCACCACCATTACTACCAGTTCACAAGAACCGGACCGAACCGGGAACAACCCACCCCTGCTTTAATTCCGTCCTCTCTTCCATTTATTCCTTTCCTCCCTCCCTCCCTCCCTCCCCCCCTTCCTTCCTTCCTCCTTCCCTCCCTCTTTGTTCCTTCCTTCCTTCCTTCCTTCCTCTTTCCCCTTCCTTCGTCTCTCCCTCTCCCTCTTTCTTTCTTCCTTCCTTCCTTTCTCTCTCCCCCTTCCTTCCTTCCTTTCTTTCTCCTTCCCTCCCTCTTTGTTCCTTCCTTCCTTCCTCTCTCTCTCCCACTTCTTTCCTCTCTCCCTCCCTCCCTCTTCCTTCCTTCCTCTCTCCCCTTCCTTCCTTCCTTCTTCCCTCCCTCTTTATTTCTTCCTTCCTTCCTTTCTATCTCCCCCTTTCTTACTTTCTCCTTCCCTCCCTCTTCCTTCCTTCCTTCCTTTCTCTCTCCCCTTCCTTCCTCTCTCCCTCCCTCTTCCTTCCTTCCTTCCTTCCTTCCTTCCTTCCTTCCTTCCTTCCTTCCTTCCTTCCTTCCTTCCTTCCTCTCTTCCCCTTCCTTCTTCTCTCCCTCCCTCTCCCTTCCTTCCTTCCTTCCTTCCTTCCTTCCTTCCTTCCTTTCTCTCTTTCTTTCTTTCTCCCCCCCCCGCACGGCATTCAATTAATTTTAATTCGCCACGTGCAGCTACTCTAGGGGGTAATTGCTTCATCCTTGGAAATTGTGCAAACTTCAGAGGCAGACACCGTTTCTCCTCTTAACGGGCTTTAAAGAGAGAAAGCCTTGTTTGAACTCCGCTGGCCTGCCTCATTTAATTCTTCCCTTTGTTGTTAATAATAATATTTAGCATCTAAAGGAGCACTTTACGTCTTCAAAAGTGCATTGTGTAGGTATTAAATAATGAAATGGGCTGACCCTTTTTTTGTGCCGCGAGGAGAGGCGTTGAGACGGGCTCCTTTGGAGGGGAGAAATTAGGCGCCGGAATTGAGAGACACGGAAAATTCCACAACAGATTCATGCCACGTTCTTGTCGGGTGTAGGATTGACTTTGCGGCTTGTTGGGTTCTTGAAGAAGCCAGCAAAAAATATTGATTATTTGGGCCTGGGTGCAAGCAGAAGAATTGGGATGTTTTTAAACTGGGGATTTTAATAACAGCGATAAAGTTAGATCTTTTTTTTTTTTGTTGTTGAAAGAATGAGTTGGGTTGACTCCCAATTCTTCATTTCATTAGAGTTAAGAGCATTATTTCCTCAAGAGTTGTCATAACTTTATGGAGATGCCCTCATGGTCCTCTCGGCAGCAATATAGAAGTAGACGTATTTTTATTTTAAAATGGGAATCTCTTGGTGGTCTCTCATCCTGGACCGATCCTATTTATTTGCCAGAATCTGGGAATTCTATGCCCCAAACTGTGTTGTTGATGCATCAACAACTGAGGATCGCTACAACAGAAGAAGCTTGAAGGCTCTGAAGCACTTGGGAGGGGGTGGAATTCTCTTGGATTTCCAAAAGAAAGTCTGATTCAATGCGGCAGCTATTACACAGCACCCTGGCACATGGCATGTTTGTGCATGGGTGTGCTTGTGAGACAGAATGAATGATAGCTTTACCCGTATTGCAGACGTTTCATAACCCAGCTAGGTAATTTTATCAGTGCAAACCTCATTCCGTTCTAGCCCTGATGATGTTGCCTCGTTGGGTCATGAAACTTCTGAGAGGCAACCACCAAGTTTAGAGAGCACCAGGAATTTCACTTCCTTCAACCCAAAGTGACAAATATTGTCTTCTATCAGGACAGCTTTACATTCTAGGCCCTTCTTGGTGGACCTTTGCAAGGACTCATGAAACAAGTCCTCCGTGCAAGGTTAAAAATTTGGACTCTCTGATCTTCAGGACTCCGGAGAGGAAAAAAGTAAACAGCATGTCGGGATTTTTAAAATGCAGAGTATGGAATTCTGCTTTGCTTGTAAGCACCATCTATAAGGCATCCACGGCTATGCCTTTTTCCAATCGTGGCCAATTCCTATGATTTGCAAGAGGAATCCTTCCCCTTGCGTTCTAGGACAGGGGTCTCCAACCTTGGCAACTTTAAGCCTTGGCGGACTTCAACTCCCAGGATTTCCCAGTCAGCTTTTTTTTTTTAATTTGATTTATATGCCGCCCTTCTCCGGAGACTCAGAGCGGCTTACAATGCGTGAAGCAAAAGCCTTCATACTTTTGTATATTTTATACAAAGTCAGCTTATTGCCCCCACAAACTGGGTCCTTAATTTACCTACCTTAGAAAGGTTGGAAGGCTGAGTCAACCTTGAGCCTGGTGAGATTCAAACTTACAGTAATTGCAGGCAGCTGGTGTTAATCACAATGCTTTAGTCTGCTGAGCCACCAGGTCCCTAGCTTTGGGGAATTCTGGGAGTTGAAGTCCACCAAGGCTTAAAGTTGCCAAGGTTGGAGACCCTTGTTCTAGGACAATGATGGCTAACCTTTTCCGGCCTGAATGCCCAAAGTGTGCACAAACCCCCAAAATGTAATGTGCACCCCCCCACACACACATGCGCCCACCCCCCATGCATGGACAGCAGAGACCCAATGACCAACTGGCCAGTGAGAGGCATGTGCACATGTGCGGTGGAGCTGAACTGGGACAACAACTAACATGCCCACTGAGAGGGTGCTGCGTGCTACCTGTGGCACACTTGCCATAGATTCGCCATCACAGTTCTAGGATGTTTTCAGCTGCTCGGTCACATCTACAGCCCGAGGAACCCCTGGGAGTCTCCCACCCATCAAAAAACCCAGCCTGACCCTGCTTAGCTTCCAACCAAGCTCGGTCCCCGTTGGCCTATTTCAATTTTGTCTTTCAGCCAGTAAGCAAAATGACCAATAGATGGCGCCCTGCTGTTTCTTAACACAGACATTTGTAGACCTCTTCCTTGAATAAGCTTTCAAAACAAGATGCTAGTTAGCAAAGGCTGGGCATTTTCAACCATAGCAATTTGGGGGCGACCTGAAAGGCCAAATTATCCGGTCTTGGTGGGTTAGACCACCATAAAGCCACCTTAAGGTAGGAGTTTTCAGCCCACGGCTGGTAGACCAACTCCAGAGCAACTTAATTTTTCCCACTGGGAAAATGGTTTGGTGGCAACTAACGGTGACCTTGAGAAGTTTCCACGCGAGTTTTCAGTTTGGTCTCTGGATGTGCTGCCAAAATCCCAGACCTACCTAGTGGCAATAAAAGTGGCGAAATGTAACTATTTCTCCACTCTTATTGCTTCTGCAGAGAACCGCCCAGCCGCCCTGTTCAGGGTGACCCGCTCTCTACTGCTGGTGGGAGTGCGGGATGATCCCTTGCAGGGTAGAGCTGAGGATTTTGTGCACTATCTGCATGATAAAATCGCTCAGATTTGGGACGGCCTGGACTCCGATTGGGTAGCCTCGGATGGGATGATAGGGGCGGATCTTGAGAGTGTTATCTGGGAGGAGTTTGACCCTGTGGCTCCCGAGGACGTGGGCAGGATTCTGGGGAGACTTAACGCTACCACATGTTTATTGGACCCGTGTCCCTCCTGGCTGGTACTGGCCTCCCGGGAGGTTACACGAGCCTGGTTTCAGGGGATTATTAATGCTTCTCTGAGTGCGGGTGTCTTCCCAGCCACCTTGAAAGAGGCGGTGGTGAGGCCCCTCCTCAAGAAGCCTTCCCTTTAAATTATTTAATAGTTTTAATTTTTGTGCTGGGTTTGTTTTAATATGGCTGTACCCCGCCCTGAGTCCTTCGGGAGAAGGGTGATATAGAAATGTAATCAAGTCAAATCAAACCAAACCAAGGAGAGAAGCAACCTGGAACTAAGGAGAAATTTCCTGACAGTGAGAAGAATTAATCAGTGGAACAGTTTGCCACCAGAAGTTGTGTATGCTCCAACACTGGAAGTTTTTAAGAAGAGATTGGACAACCATTTGTCTGAAATGGTCTAGGGTCTCTTGCTTGGACTAGAAATCCTTCAAGATCCCTTCCAATTGTGTTATTCTGTACGGCAGAATTCTGATTAGGTCTGTTCATAATCAAGTTCCATTGAAATCTTGCTAAGGGAAGATAGAGCTGCATTTTTAATCAGCTGGCTATCCCAGGACTCTGATTTATGTTGGAGGTTTTGAGAGTAAAGCTTGAGGGAGGGTGTTGGGCCCAAGGAAAGCTTGCAAGAGTCAGAGCAGGAAGATTACACCGGCTCCTTTTTCTTTCCAGCGTAATCAAAAGTGAGTGCCTCTGTTGCAACTAGCACCATCTAGTGACAAACTCACATAATGGCATTATCCACCAGGAATGTTAAGTGGAATATTTACCAAATATTTAGCCTGTTTTGATGAAGAATGCCTTTCAGCCTTGTGAAACCTGAACTTTGCATTTCAGATGATGAATGTAGAAAAAGATATGGCAGGGAAACTGCCCTCCGCTTACTTTAAAGGGAAAGGAAGTTTTCAACCCAACGTTTGCAATTCCATCTTCCAGGAAAGATCAAGGAGCTGGTGGCCATCTGTCAATCCATCATTGATTCCATTTGGCAGAAATCACTTGCCTGTCCTTTCTGGAAAACAATCCAATGAAGTCCTGGTCTGGCATATCTTGGACTCTGGAGAATTGCAGCTACATATATCTTGAGCCACAAGTACAGGAGCATTAGACTAAATGCAAATGGCAGAGGAACAACATTGAGAGAGCTGTGCTGGCACAGTGGTTAGAATGCAGTATTGCAGGCTGACTTTGCCCACTGCCAGCAGTTCAATCCCGATCAGCTCAAGGTTGATTCAGCCTTCCGAGGTGGATAAAATGAGGATCCAGATTGTTGGGGGCAAGAGGCTGACTCTGTAAACCTCTTAGAGGGAGTTGTAAAGCACTGTGAAGCGGTATATAAGTCTAAATGCTATTGCTATTCTGCCCATCCTGTCTGGATATAAACTTCAGGAAGTGAGGTGTCTAATCTAAGGAAGAGAAGGATTTGGTATAACATACTAGCGGTCTTCCAATATGCTTTGCCTATTTTCTAATGTCTGTGACAGGTACAAACAACAGGTGGACTCCAATGGCTCCGTTGTGATGGTCATCTTGACTTTTCTGACCGGTGCTCAGCCCTGGATTTTCCCATAGCTCGAATTGGCTCTTAACCTTTTGGCTAAGGGAGACGACTTCCTTTCAAGATCTTCACAGCTTCCCACATTAACAGATTAATGGAGTTGGAAGGGATCTTATAGGTCATCTAGTCCAACCCCCACTCAAGCAGGAGACCCTACACCATTTCTGGCAAATGGCAGTCCAATCTCTTCTTGAAAGCCTCCAGTGATGAAGCTCCCACAACTTCTGAAGGCAACTTCTGTTCCATGGGTTGATTCACTGTCAGAAAGTTCCTCCTTATTTCTAGGTTGAATCTCTCCTTGATCAGTTTCCATCCGTTAGTCCTGGTCTGGCCTTCGGGTGCTTTGGAGAATAGCTTGACTCCCTCTTCTTTGGGGCAGCCCCTGAGATATCGAAAGACTGCTATCATGTCTCCCCTAGTCCTTCTTTTCATTGACATACCCACTTCCTGCAACTGTTCTTCTATGTTTTAGCCTCCAGTCCCCTAATCCTCTTTGTTGCTCTTCTCTGCTGGCAGAGAAGACTTTCTAAAGTCTCCACCTCTTTTTTATAGTGTGGTGACCAAAACTGCATGCAGTACTCTATGTGTGGTCTTACTAGGGCTTTATGGAGTGGTATTAGTACCTGACTTGATCTTGATTGTATCCCTCTGTTGTTAATTCCATTTAGGATTGCATTGGCTTTTTTGGCTGCTGTTGCACATTGCTGGCTCCTATTTAGCCGGTTGTCCACTAAGACTCCAAGATCCCTCTCACAGTCACTGCTCTTAAGCCTTTCACCCACTCACCCTCTCACCACGTGAGAAGCAGTTCAATCTCCTCACCTACCAGGAACACCCAACGAGTGACGCAATGCTGCCATGAGCGCTAAGGAGACCCATCATGCTATTTCTGAGCTAGTTTCCTCCTCTTTCCATGTGCCTGGTTACTTGCCTTTTGTCTGTCGGAATCTGAAAAGCACAGTGACAAAATGAAGTGAACTGACCCAATTAAAGCCCGTCAAGGGGTGACAATCCCATCTCGGTTCTCTCCCCAGCGAAAATGGGCCTGGTGGAACACCTGCATTGGGTGGCCTTTACTACTGTTAACGTCTCTCCCGCAGGTCAGATAGCTCATATTGTCAGCTCGGTGAAATTGTTCAAACATATATAATATGCTCTCAAAACATTGCTTAATTAAATTCCGAAGAACGTTGACGCACAAACAAAGAGGACGGGAGAGAGGTTAATGCAAAGGAATCTGAGATCTTCCATGGTTTGCAGAGAGGAGGGAAGGTGGGGAGGGAAGAGGGAGAAGGTGGATGGTTGCGGAGTTTTGGGTAGAAGGGATGACCAGCTGGTGTAGGAATCTGCAAGTTGAAGATGCGATTCAAGGGTCCTGAGAAAAGAATGCAGGAAAGAAAGTGGGCATGGGAAGGAAAGGAGAACGTTGAACAAGAAAGTTGTAAGATGGTTGAACAAGACTTTGTTTTTGATCACCCGAAGAATGTAAGACCAAAAAAAAACCAAACCCCCTCTTCTACAACAACCCAAAACTGAAATAATAGAAGATTCGTGACCAGTGCCACCATTAGAATTTTGAGTTTCCTTCAGTGGTTGCTCCAATGCTATTTGAGGGTCTCCCATGGTTTACTTGCACCATAATTTCTTGAGCATCACCTGTCCAATTAGCCGTGTTATTTGCTAAGAAGCAGTTGGTGGAATTCCTTTGAGCTGCTTGAGGTTGTAGTTTCCATTAAATAGTCAACGAGATAATTGGAAGTCCAAAATAATATTGTCCAACTAGTCCAATTTTGGAACACGATGAGCTTTCTAGCATCTCACTCCACCTGGATCCAAAAGGCAGAGGGGACATCGAGACACAATCTAATGATGAAAGTAAGATTCTGAGTTTTTCACAGAAGGGAGAACAGTTGGTACATCCTCTACTTTTTTAGTTGATACTGGAGTAAACGTACAGATTGGGGATGGCCTGATGGTTAAATGAATGGGACATTTTGAACTTGGCAAAATTCAGCTCGAAACAAAGAGCTTTGGAGGAAGTTCTCCTTCTCCTGCTTGGTAATATCGATTGAAGTAACCAGTTCATAGAAAAACTGACTTAAATACCCGCTCGTTCCATGCTGATTCTGCCTATAACATGGGCTCCGTGTTGGTTCAGAGGCAACTTTTGACTAGAACGATTTTTGGATGGTTAGTGTCATAATTCAGTTCAGCCACTAGGTTGCGCTGATGTTAATAAAGGGAAGCAAATGTTTCAGCTTAGTCTGGTTAGTCAACTCTATTGTTTGTAGAAGCATGAATGTTTTGCAACCTCAGCAAGTTTAATATATAACTTTAATTCCCCAGGGGGATTCTGGGAGTTGAAGTCCACCCCTCTTAAAGTTGCTAACATTGAGAAACATTGGATTAAGTCCTTCCCCATCCTTATTACATCGCTTTCCAAGAGCAGAAGGCTCCATTTAGTCAGCAAGTTTGAACGTTCCAAAATATATATTTTCAGGAGTGAGCCCCCCCTCCCTCTCCTCCTCTCTTGGATGTCAGCGCCATAATAATCGGCGGAATAATAAATAAATAACGTGTTGATCGTTCAGCATCCGTTAATAGGAGGGCGGGCATGTGGTTGGTTGTCGTTTCAATGCGGAAAGATTGATATCTGGGCGCCCACTGCTAGTTAGTGGGGAGGGGGGGGCTGGGTTTGTGACACCCCACATTTCTGGGACGTCGGCCTGTTGTGCCAAGCTCAGCTTCCTTCGGCACAATTATCCTGGTATTATGGGGATGTATTAGCCCCTTTTCAGCAAGCGCTTTGTCTATATTACGCCGTATATCATAGAGGGATGCCAAAGCACCGTAAATAATTCACCAATATGCAGACAAATGGAAGGGCAGCATTTGGAAACATGGCTAATCTGGGGCATTATTTAAGCGAGGTTTTGCTTCCTGCCCTGCTCGGGTCTGCCTTCCTTCCTTCCTTCCTTCCTTCCTTCCTTCCTTCCTTCCTTCCTTCCTTCCTTCCTTCCTTCCTTCCTTCCTTCCTTCTCTTTCTCTTCTTTCCTTCAGTACTTCCTTCCTGGTTTATTTTTCTTCCCCCTCTTTTCCTTCTTTCCTCCCTCCCTCCCTCCCTCCCTCCTTTCCTTCCTTCCTTCTCTTCTCTTCTCTTCTCTTCTCTTCTCTTCTCTTCTCTTCTCTTCTCTTCTCTTCTCTTCTCTTTTCTTTTCTTTCCTCTCCTCTCCTCTCCTCTCCCCTCCCCTCTCCACCCCTCCCCTGCCCTCCCTCCCTCTCTCTCTTCCCTCCTTCCTCGTCCTACACATATCATTTTCTTCCATTTCTGTATTACACAGCTTCAAAAAGAAATAGAACATTTGAATCCTTGAGCATCTAACGCTCAATCTTTCCAAAGTCAAAGGAGAAATATTATTTTGGTGCTTGGAACGAAGCTGGCCATCTGCTTTCACTCTCTGAAACAATGACTGAAAAATTATTTTTAGAACGTGGAACCATTTCTCTCTCCCCTCCTCCCCCCTCGACCCGTCCTCACTTCCCTGCCAAACCGTATATCAGTTTGTTCTATAGTCTCTTCTGTAAGAAGGATCTAAAAAATCACTTTGCAAACACAAGCGAAGGCTTAGCCTCCCCTTCACCCGGCATTAACCAGTCATTAATCCCAGTTGAACAGATGAAAGAACAGTAACCAGGAAGGTGCATTTTGCTCATAGTCAAACAGCAAAAGTCAGCCAGACTATCCGGGTTTTGCAAAGAAATTCCTCACTTTCCAGGCAATGAATGACAGCTCATTTTTTCCCCTCCGTATCTCTGTTGCATGTCCTGTTCAAAAAAAAGAAGAAAAGATTACTTTTGTGGTTAAGAGCTCCCTGGATCCTTAGATAAAGTTCAGGGTTGCCAAGTGAATTTTTTTATATCAATCATGCTATAGTAGTAGATCACAGTGTTGGCCAAGGTCTTTTTCCTTCCTTCCTTCCTTCCTTCCTTCCTTCCTTCCTTCCTTCCTTCCTTCCTTCCTTCCTTCCTTCCTTCCTTTCTTCTACCTTCAGTGGTGTTGTTTCCTCCACCTTCTGGAGAAGAAGACCTCAGACAGAGAAGGGTCAGATACCAGATGTCCAAAAATATCAAGATGTCACATGCATATGCTAGAACTAATCTATTTGTCCAGATCAGTGAACATTTCCACCCCTATGTCTTCCTAGCAATCCTCCATCATCATCATCATCATCATCATCATCATCATCATCATCATCATCATTTCTTCTTCTTCTTCTCCTCCTCCTCCTCCTCCTCCTTTTTCTCCTCTTCCTCCTCCTTCCTCCTCCACCCTCCTCCTCCTCTCTCCTCCCTTCTCCTCCTCCTCCTTGCCCCTCTTCTCCTCTTCCTCCTCCTTCCTCCTCCTCCTCCCTCCTCCTCCTCCTCCCCCTCCCCCCCACCTGGCAATCCTCTCACACTTTTATGGGTTCTTCTCTCTGTTTTCATCTCTTCTTTATGGGTCCCAGCAGTGACAGTTGCCAAGGGACTGCGTGGCCGTTACTGTGTAAGATGCATGGATCAATTAACTCAGTTGCTGGGTTTCACTTCTGAATCAATTAACTGGAACTGAAATTAACTAAAAATATCCTTTGCTTATTAACAGACTGAACTAATTGCTATAAAAGGTGGAGGGGGAGGGGGAGGAAGAGGGAGGGACAGACCCTCCGATTTATCACTGTCAATCTCTCTCTCTCTCTCTCCCCCACCCGCATCATTATCACAGAGGTTCCTCTCTCGCTGAACGAACTAATAACTCTGAACATCACATCATGAGAGTGTCCTTTGATGCTAATGCTCTTGACGTGAAGACTTTCAGATTGGTCTCTCCGATTGAAGCTGGTCTACTCATGTTGGGATGATTGACCCGATAGGGCATTGAGGTCCTAAACAGGCTGTTCCTAAATTAAGAGAAGATCCCTGTCTCGGAGGTTGGAGGTGAAGGGTCTGTGGTGGAAGCACACCGATCCAAGTTCTGGTGAGCTCCCTTTGACCTCAAAGGTTGTCTTCCTGTCGATTTTTTTGTAGCTATTTGACAAACCATGGATTTTATTTGAATTCCTGGAGAAGGATGACAAGCAAAGGACTCAGAGTTCTTCTTTAGCTTTTGGTCCATGGGTTAAGCTGCCCTGTCTTCAATGTTTTGAAGTGCGTGCTTAAATTTACCTTTAACCCTGGGGCAGTAGAGCAGAAGGACATTTCATTTTGGCCAAGTCCACATCATTACTTGACCAAACGAAGTCCTCCACAATTACTAGTGAGAAGAATGGCTGAAGATCTATCCTATCTGAAAGCTCCCCCATCTTCTTCATTGGCACTAACTCATCTCAGGGAGTCAAACGGTCCCACCCAACTCTACGTTTAATGTTCCTGCTCTGTCGCAATTTGTTCCTTCTACTCCTCCTTCAAGTTGCCAGGAGAATGCCACTTTCCATGAAACTGGAATCCACTCAACCAAAGAATCTATGGAACCTTTGGTGAAGACACCCAACAAGTCTATTGGCATCCATTTCTCCAGCGTTTCCCTTTTCCCCCTGTGCCATCAGCCATCTTGGCACATCCTGATGCCCCCAATGGGTGAGAAGAACCAAAGATTGGAATTCCCTTTGAGATCTCCACAGCTCTCCTTTTCTCTTTCACTGGTTTCTTTCTGGCCTTCCAGCTTTGGCCACCTTCTGAGCATGAAAAGAGAAACAGAGCCTTCTCTTTCCTTCCAAAGAGAAGGCATCTCTTTTTTTGTTCGATGCATTCAGACATCCCTCCCCGCTGTTGGCTCTTACAGGCTGAGTGTGTGTTTTGTAATTAAGCAGTTAATTGCACTGGAGTTCTTGATTAGCTTTGGGGGATGGTGCTGTTCTAGCAGGATGAGATGTGTACAGTTCAGAATCATTTACAGAAATTGGAGCTAATTTTGCTGTCTGTGCTTATTACTGCATTAATTTAATTTGGGTTGCTTTTAGCTCATTAACACATCTAATTAATTCGTTGACATCACTATTAAGATGTCTCTTTGAAATTGGCGTCTCCAGATAATCAGGATGGAAGAGGCTGACAGATCAGGCGCGATGCTGGCTGGGAAAAGGAGGCGGGGAGGGAGAAACAGAAATAATAATAATAATAATAATTTTTTAAAAAAGCAAAAAGGGATGTCCGAGGCCAGCTAATGAATTTTCCATTGGAACGGCGTGGTTTCTTCAGCCTGGCACTTTTGGAAGGCTTTCCGAGGCATTTAAGGAGCGTCTGTGGCAGAGGCCCACAAAGGGGACCGTTGGTGATAGAGACAATATTTTCATCTAGGAAAGAAAACAACATTCTGTATAATTCCAAGATCCCATACATGTCTCTCCTTCCCCAGATTTTACCTGTCACGAATTCGGTGTTCTCTTAGCTTGCTGGTTTGCTTCATTACCCAACAAGGTAACATCATCCAAAATCAACTATCAATAGATGACAGGGAGATCTATCACATTGATAAACCTTTCAGAAGAAACAACACATAAGCTAAGAAGGAAATCAGAAGACCAGAAAGCATGCTCAGCAGCAGCCTACACCTAGATAAGCAGGGATTAACCCCAGATAAACAATCTAGGAGAAAACAATCAAGGCACTACAACCATCCCTGGAAAGCAAGCTGTTGTTTAGAAACAGGGAGACAACCCCACCTTCATCAGCACTGATGATGTTACCTCATTGGGTAATGAAATGTCTGCAAGAAAGCTAAGCTCAGAGCACGCCTCCGTGGTTTAAAATTTGAACTCTGGCTATTCTCTTTTATTGGACTCAATTCCATGAATTATAATTTTTTAAATATTTTGGAGTGGTTCATGGAGAGATGAGGTGACATGGATGATGAAACAGCTTTCTTCATATTCTTGTTTGACCAATTAGGTATCCCCGCCAGATGTGTCCCATTGAACTAGCCCTCAATGGTTTTGTTCCATTTCTGAATGAATTCATTCTGATGTGGTTTATTGACCCAACGCCATGCAACGTCATTTGCATCTTCTGGTCCTGGAACATCAAGCACCAGGCCAAAGGAAGCAAGTTGTACAACCAACCAAGCCTTCCAGATGCCACCAAAGGAGAATTCTGAATCTCTGTCCACAGGTGGGATGAAAAGTGGGATTTGAACATTTTCATTAGCTGGAGAAGAGACAATGTGGTTTGTTGAGGGCATCATCCACCTATCCTACCCAGAAATTCCTCCAAAAAGTTCTACCACCACAATGACCTTCAAGGACTCGTTTTGCTTTAGAAGCTTTAGGTCATTCTCCAATGCCCATAATAAAGACAAAATAAAGTTTTGTCCTCTTTATTTAATTTCCTCCGATATCAGCCACTCTGCTCTTTAGTGTTTCATTAAACCCTTTAGTTTAATAACAGGCTCCCTCGAGGCTCAAATCCAAGACCACGTGAATCCTTGGTAAACAGATGCATCAATTAACCTCAGAATCTCTTGGGCACTATTAGAAGTGAGATGTCCTCAGAAAGTGCATATGGTTGCAATTAGCCTTAAAATACTTGTGTGCCAATAGTTTTCAGTTATTTGTGTGCTCCCGGATCGATCTAACTTATGTTTTGCACATTAAACAACTCTTCTTACTTCATCAATAACTTAAATGTTTAAATTTATTAACTTTTTTTTTCCTTATCATGCTGGGTAAAAACTCCAACTGTTGCTCACCCAATCACTCCTAGTATCATTTTTGTTCAGTCTCACGAAATTTAAAACCTTATAAAACCAGCAACTGCCTCTTGCCAGAGATATTAAGGAAGATAGACGGATGAATCTATCCGAAAACTCAGGTTTTCATCCGTCACACTTATTCCATCCATCCTTTTCAGTTTCCCTGTAGCTCATAATTTCTCAACCACCGTGATTCGTGGATGAGTGTGGACTTCAACTCCCAGAATTCTCATCAGTGACCATGCTACCACAGGAATTCTGGGAATAGAAGTCCACACAGCTGTACAGTAGTGGCCAAAATTGTGGAAACCTTTTGGGAAAAGTGTATTTTCTAATACACCACCATTTTTTTTAGCAGTACCATAAAATTATATATCAATGGGAAGATAATTTAATCAAGAATGTAATGCAATAACTTTTATGAGGGATTTGCTATTAGAATAGCAGTTACAGTATAAAGAAGAAAGGTGAAACATGTAGAAAAAACGAGAAATACAAAAATTATCACCATAGAAAAAATGAGATATACAGAAATTATCACCATGTCAGTTGGGTCACCTTTAGCATGAATGATGGCCTTACAACGCCTTTCCATGGAGTGAACCGAGTCTTTTAGTTCTGCAGCTGTTATCATGTGAAACCAAGATTGAATGATGGCTTCTATTAACTGGGTTTTATTGCTGGGTTGCTTCTGATTAACAAGTTTCTTTAGTTGGCTCCATAGATTTTCAATTGGGTTAAGGTCTGAGCTATTCCCAGGCCATTCCAGCAGTGGAATATGGTTATCTTGAAACTCCAGAAAAAGAAGTGGTGTTATTAGCCATCCAACCTCAAAAGCACACTTTTCCCAAAAGGTTTTGTAAGTGTCCAGGATTGGAAACAGAACATCGCATAATTCAGTAGGAGAATATCCATTTCTGCATCCATCCTGTTTCCATGTCTAACCAGATTTGGGGGAAAAAAATTGCTCAAAGCCCTGGAGATCCAAGGCTTGAAGTCATACAACATGGCAAATCAAAGAGGTTTGCCTGTGTCTTCCCAGACTTGACTGTAAATCTTGATCGAGGCTTCCTATGTTGTGTGAGTGCAGCCAATGGCAGTTTATTCAATAAACCACAGCCAAGAAAATGGTAGAGATAGGTGAATTCAGCCAAAAATAAACTCTGTATATTTTTAAGGGTGGTTTTCTGCAGTTATATTTTAAACGCTGTTTTTAATTATCTTGCTAGCAGCACGGAGTGCTTTTTAAGTGGAAAACTGGGATAAGCCTCTCTTAAATAAATATAAGATTTTAAAAAGCAGAGGGGAGGGGGAGTCACTGTTGCTGTAACATTAGTTGTTTGGGGAGCCTCGGGTTCCAATCTTGCTAGATGTTGTGAACCTCTCCACTCCTTTCCCATCTGTCGCTCATTGTCTTAGCATTTTGGTTGGAGTCTTTTCGATCGTATCGTATCTTGAAGAAGAGAGATTTGGCTTTTTAAAAGCCTGCCCCAACAGCCTTTGCAGATAAAGGGGGAAAGTAAATCAATCAAACAAACTATAAATTACTCAGACTCTTCTGTTTGTCTGTTTGTAACCTTCAGATGGGCAAAAAGCAGGGGTGAATTCCAGTGGTTCTGGAGAACTGAGTAGCGGACATTCTGAGTAGTTTGGAGAACTGGTAGCGGAAATTTTGAGTAGTTTGAGTAGTTTGGCAAATACCACCTCTGGCTGGCCCCAGAGTGGGGTGGGAATGGAGATTTTGCATTATCCTTCCCCTGGAATGGGGTGGGAATGGAGGTTTTGCAATATCTTTCCCCCAAGAGTGAAGAGGGAATGGGGATTTTGCAGTATCCTTCCCCTGGAGTGGGCTGGGAATGGAGATTTTGCAGTATCCCTCCCCTGGAGTGTGGAGGGAATGGAGATTTTGCAATATCCTTTCCCTGCCGTGCCCACCAAGCCATGCCCACAGAACCGGTAGTAAAAAAAAAATGGATTTCACCACTGGTGAAAAGATGCATCATGGGGCAATCCTTTTTGAACCCACCTATCTCAAAGGGGCTAGCTTAAAGATTGCATCTCAACTTGGCTTGGTGGGCGTGGTGTGGTGTGGCTTGGCAAGCATGGCTTGATGAGCATGGCAGGGGAAGGATATTGCAAAATCTTCATTCCCACTCCACTCCGGAGCCAGCCATAGGTGGTATTTGCCAGTTCTCTGAACTACTCAAAATTTCCACTACCATTTCTTCAAACTACTCAAAATTTCTGCTACTGGTTCTCCAGAACCTGCTAGATTTCACCTCTCGCCCTGACACAATGGCCCACTGGGTGTCTAGTTCTACTCTAAATCCAAAGTTGGAGTGAATTTAGGATACAATTAGATTGCACGTCTTCCCTATCCCCACCCCTGGAATGGAAAGAGAGGAATGGGAAAGAGATTGACAAGATCTCTCGCAACATGGAAGCAACGGACCAACAAATAAGGGAAGATCTTTTATGGTTTTGCAATATCCCCACTCATGCTAGATAGATATCCCAGAATGCAACACAAGATAGATCCATGAGGGGAAAAAAGCATTCCTGTTTTCAATTGCTTCAGTTCCTGGGAGCAGGAGTGGATTTTGGGGAATGGGGAGGGGGTGCATTCCCACCAGAGGCTGAGCTGAAAAGTCCTCCCCCATCCTAACCCCCTCTTCTTTCTTTGCCAAGCCCGGAATTCTCGATTCTAGACTCAAATTGAATTTACAATTTGCTTTTGGGCAATGTGTAAATTGGCACTTCATTGATTATTAATGAAGTGCTAATTGCTTGTTGCAACCAATTTTTATGCAAATGTTCTGAGTGCTGTTTGCACAGTCTTGGCAGTTGAAAAAAGAAAAAAAAGGAAAAATGTTTGGGTGGCCCTGATGTAGGACTGGAAAAAAAAAAACCAGAAGAAAAGTCAGCATCTAAGAGGTGGAACAGAGCAGTAAAAAGAGAGAATGCGTCCATATTTAGCAATTAGCGGCGTAATGAGAACTTCTCTCTTTTTAATGAAGGAGTCTAATTCAGACTTGGTGGGTTTTCTTTCTAATTGAACAGGAGCCCAACATGAAGGAACATCAAGGTCACGATAAAGTCAGTTTTGTGACTAAGGAAAAATATGACACATTGTCTGGTGAACCATCTAGAATTTCCCTGGTCTTCCACAGGATTTTATTACAGCTAGCTACTGGATGTAGCTCCTCAGAATGGCCTAAAAAGAGCTGTTTATGAGCCAAGAAGAAGCCCTTCTCCAAAGTAGGACCTCTTTGTGGGGGTTTCTCGTACCCTGAGAAGGTGGCTTCTGATAGGACATCTATTGTTCTCCAGCTTTCCAACATCAAAGTCGCAACAATTTTGCCTTCTGTGCTCAGATTCTTCTCTTGAGATTATTTCAGAACTTGACCCAGGAAAGACCTTCAGTCTGAGGTTTCTCGTGAGCTTCTCTGTTTCTGATTCATCAAACTGTCCAACAGACAGAAAGACATCAAGATCTACCTGGTGCTGAACAATTCCAGAGATGAAGCAGTTCCAGAGATCAAAGCTGTTAGATTAGAGACCCAACTTTCTTGACCATTGATCATACTGTTTGGATCTGTTCTTCAGCAACTTTTGGGTAGGACACAGCTTGCCCATGTTCCTGGTCTAACATCCAATTGAGTTCAGCAACAAACTCTGAAGGCATCTCTTGGTCCATACACCTATATATATAGATGGAGGCCTTCCTGGTTTAGATGCTAAGCAAGGTTGGCTAGAGTTAGTCCTTGAATGGAAGACTTCCATGGAGCCAGCAAACTGATCAAACATCTCAGAAGAAGGCCTGGATTAGTTACCAAGAAAACCACAGGAACCTAACCTAGAAGTCACCACCAGGTGAGCTCAACACAAAGGAGCGTTAAAATTCACCTCTATGTTTTAAGAGAATACTCAGTTTAGAATATCATGGTTGCCCACTAAAAGGATGTCATGGCAACCTGACAATGATTGTGGAAGCTGGTTATAAAATGAGTATTAATACAAGAGGTTGGAAGATAACATATTATGGAGGAGGAAGCTCGTCGTAGGAAGAGTTGGGGGAAGGAAGGAGGTCCGCCAATCTAGCTAAAGTGGATGTTATTAGTTGATGTAATGAGATCCCCAACTTGGGAGCCTGAAGATGCCTCAGCTTTCACCCAGAACCCACCCAGCTGTTCTTGATTTCCCATCCACCTTTTGCCAAGAGACCAAATTTAGAGTGGGCTCCAACACATTTAAATCCATTTATTGCAAAATTACTTTTCGATAATTACATCACTTGCGCCGTCTCTGTTTCATAATGAAATTAGCAGGAGAGATATTAGAAGGAATATAAAATTATACGAAATATTGAAAAATACTTCTTGTTGGGTTTCGGCTCCCCCTTCCCCCCCTTCTTTCCCCCCGCCTTCCTCTCGCTGTCGCACAACCCATAGCTTAACAAGCAAACGAGCCTCCCTCTAAATGGGTTTGGGAGGCATTGGGTCTAATTTCATAAAGCCTTTTGTATAAATTAATTATAACGGTTATTGCAGCTTCGCGTTATTAGATTGCAATTTCTTCCCTTATTTTCTTCTTCTGCTGCTGCTTCTTTCCTTTTCCAGGGTGTTAAAAAAAATTGTAGAAGAGGCATTGTGAAAACGGTTCAAAAGTTGGCACCTCTCTTTGGGGGTGCAGGAAGCCCAAATGCCCATTTTCTCACCCCTTCCTTCGATTCTGGCTAAGCGTTTCTGTCAAGCCAGCTTCTGAGAATTCTAAACCATGATTGAGGACTGGCGATTAGGTTTCTATGCTGCCCAAGGAACCTCCTAAGAGGTCTTCTCCAGAAAAAGACACGGCCAGGATGCAGGATGAGCTTCCGTGGCTAGGATGAAAACCCAAATGGATCTCCCTAGATCCAACATCCTAACAACTACTTGATACCACAGTGGCTCTTCCTTCATCATCTCATTTTGGCTGTTTCTCTCTTCTTAACCATGGCTCATTTATGGTCTACATACGGTCTTTAAGCTTCTTTGATATTCTTTCCACGTAGGGACCTTACTCTGTTATGCACCTACCAGGAAATGTAACTGAGCTGGAGAAGAATTACCTTTTACCTGCCCAGCCATTTATGCAAATTTGGTTGTGGATTTAATCAACTGCAACGCCAACAATTCATCAACCTGACGACAGACCTCAAAACCCTTAAATATCTCCCATTCCGGAGGTACATTTTAGTAAGCAAAACTGATCAATCATGTAATTTTAGGGCCAAAATTTAGCAGCCTTCGCTGGAGTAGTGTTTGGATGAGGACTTTCCCTCCCCGTGGTTGTCTCTCTCTGTGTGCTTATGTCTCCTTCTGTGTAAGTGCACATATACTGCCACTAACAACTTGGATGTTTCCACTGTTTCACACTGTACGGAATTGTGGTGTGTTGGTGTTCCTTGCTTGGAAACGTGGCCAGAGCGTGTTGCGTCATTAAAACCCGCATCACCATGGTTGCTTAGTGCTGTGGAAACGGATTCTGGAGGGATTTTGCTTTTGTGTTAATAACCCTGGTAGGTTTTAGTTGGTCTCCCTCAGAGGACTTCAGGTCCCCTAATTGGAAAAGCTGACTATTCTTCAAGGTCAAGAGAAGTGTTCTCTTACCATTTTCTTGCTTATTTTAATTTTTATTTCTAGTTTTTCTTTTACGGTAGTGTTTTGGGTAGGTTGGATTATAGTTTTCGGGGTTTTTTTGCAGTTCTGCTTTCTCTTTGCTCTCTGTTACTTCCTTGTCATCTTCTCTCTTTGGTGGATGACTGCTTCCTTGACTTTTTTCTTGTCATTAATGTGTTGAAAGAAACTTTTCTTTAATTGTCTTTGACTTTGGCTGCAAGTCTTCGTTCCTTCTTTGTTTTCCAGAACATGCAAAGATGAAGTTGGCATAAAGCTTGTCACACCCTGTGTTTGAGACATAAAAGCCATTTGGGCGACTTTGGGTCAATCACAAGGAGATGGAGAGTTCTAGTTCTGCTTTAGGCACGAAGGGTGGCTGGATGACTTTGGGCCAATCACTAGGAGATGGTGAGCTCTAGTTCCCCTTTAGTCATGAAAGCCAGCTGGGTGACTTTGGGCCAATCACTAGGAGATGGTGAATTCTAGTCCTGCCCTCTCTCTCAATCCAACCCACTTCACAGGATTGTTGTGGCAGGCAAAACAGGATGATTAGTTATGTTCACCACCTTCAGTTACTTCTAAAATAATACAGATGGGATTAAAAAAAATCTAATATCGTTAAATAATAAATAAGTAAACGTACATTGCATTGTTCTCCTCCTGGTTACGCCCAGCTGCCAGAGCCGATCCTGGAGAAACCTCCTTTCATTAGGAATTCAATTAAGTCAAATATTCCTTATTGATGTGACAGTCTTCGCATGGAAGAGAACCCTGTCATAAAAGTTAGTTGGGGGAGCCCATTTTTTTAAAAGCCCCCGGTCCAACGAGAGTTGCTCTACTGTCTGGTCAGACAGGGTATTAATGAGATTCCTCGAGGTGCAAATCGTAGCATAGAAGGTGTGACTGAACAATAGCAAACCCCATCCGTTGCTGGATGCACAGCTGCCCACAGGCAGGCACCCCCAACCACACCGCTCTCTGCCTTGTTAGCATCCATAATTAGAACAAAAGAACCCTCATTTTGACACTTTAATAAAGTGCCGGGCCTCGTCAATTTAGTATTTAATAAAAGCGAAACATCCCTGGCATTTTGTAAAACACATATACAGGCACGCATAGACAGACATATACAGCATTATACTGCATATATTATGTCCTATCTCTATGGAAAAGGGACTGGAATAGGAGTTGTCTTCTGGGAGTTGAAGTCTACAGATGCTGGCTGGGGAATTCTGGGAGTTGAAGTCTACAGATGGTGGCTGGGGAATTCTGGGAGTTGAAGTCTACAGATGGTGGCTGGGGAATTCTGGGAGTTGAAGCCTACAGATGCTGGCTGGAGAATTCTGGGAGTTGAAGTCCACAGATGCTGGCTGGGGAATTCTGGACGTTGAAGTCCAACCATCCTAAAGCACCCAGACATAAGAAACACAGTCCTTGACTTACAACAGTTTGTTTAGTGACTGTTCAAAGTTACAATGGCACTGAAGAACGGGACTTAGGATGGTTTTCCACACTTATGATCTTTGCAGCATCCTGGTCCAGCAACTGAATTCATGGTCAACCCACAAAACGATGCCCTCATCTATGCCAGCAGCCAGTGGGAGAAGATGCATCTAAGCAGGGCCATGTCCTTTATGGGTTCTATAATTAACCACGCAATTAGCAGAAACCGAAGATTTGCAGCGTTGTTGCTGTTAAAAACTACACATTTCAAGTCCTTAAGATTACCAAGGGAAGCTCATCATTTCCGATGACCTGGTGCTTCACTGGGCACCAGACAGCATGCACAGAATTTTGTGGTTACAATTATTCTCATCATTTGTTATTTATACGGGTGTTTTAAAAGGATGCTGTTTGCCTTGGTAGCTATACGGATAGAATGAAATAAATAAATAAACTGCACTTTCCAGAACTAAGTTCGTAAATATCCTTCGGCCTGAAGGGACAAACGCTATAGATTATCCTCGAGTTACGACTGTTGTGTAGTGAGTATCGAAAGTTACAATGGTGTCCCCGATTTTCACGTGGTGCAAAAGGAAGACAATGACGTAATGGATCAAAATGCATATTCTTTTCCATATGTTGTGATCCGTTTGCAGGAAAGTGCACACGAGAACAGCTCTCTGGGAGAAAGAGATGTAGAGAAAGAAATTAGAATTGCAGAATAATATAGTTTGGAAACTATATTATTCCTAAACATTAGGAAAAATACATTAAGGGTTAAACCAGTGCTGAAATTCAGATTTTTTTTAATACCGGTTCTGTGGGTGTGGCACGGTGAGCATGGGGAAGCTTGGTGGGTGTGGCTTGGTGGGTACGGCAGGGAAGAATATTGCAAAATCCCCATTCCCACCTCACTTCTCCAAACTACTCAAAATTTCCGCTACTGGTTCTCCAGAACCTGTCAGAACCTGATGGATTACACTCCTAGGTTAAACATCTTCAGAAAAGCTTTGTGAATTCCCTTGCAAAAACACGGCACCCCAATCCTGCCAGGGGACTAAAATAACCCTGGAAGCTGGGGGGGAAACCTGAGAAATTGAGGGTTTTATTTAAAAAAATAAAATAAAATTTGAAAACTCCCTTCAACAAAAAACAAAAGATAAAGAAAGAAGAGGAGAGAAGATACAATTGGTACCCCAAACACAACTACAACTTTCTTTAAAGGAATTGGCCAATTGAGCTTGGTTTTTAACCATGCTTCCCACCTAAATGTTCTTGCAGAATCTAAGACAGGTAGTCCTTGACTTATGACCGTAATTTGAACCCCAAAACTTCTGTTGTGAACTGAGACGTTGGTTAAGTGAGTTTTGCCCCAATTTTACAACCTTTCTTGACGCAGTTGTTAAGTGAATCACCATGGTTGATAAATTAGTAACCCAGTTGTTAAGTGAATCCAGCTTCCCCGTGGACCTTCATTAGAAGGTCCCAAAAAGGTGGATCATGGAACCCGGGGACACTGCGACCGTCATAAATATGAACCAGTGGCCCAGCATCTGAATTTGGATCAAGTGATGTTGAGGACGCTAAGTCCTAAATTCCTTTTTTTTAGTGCCATTGTAACTTTGAACGGTCACTAAATGGACCATTGTAAGTCAAGGACTACCCTATAGGCCTGCATTTCTTAACTCTGGGCACTTTAGGATGGTTGAACTTCCATGCCCAGAATGCCACAGCTGTATGGGTGTTGAAGTCCACCCATCCTAAAGTGTCCAAGCTTGAGAAACATGACGATGTGGGGGTCTTTCTCAGCCAGGAGGGGGAGCACGTCTGCTGTTGTGGCCTCCTCCTCCTTGTGGGCTTCCCACCCCCCCTCCCTCCTCCCAGCGGTGCCTAACAAGCCGGTCTGTCTGAACTCAAAATGAATTTGGTCTCCTTTTCATCACTCGGGGAAGTCCAGCTGCTCCTGTCAACACCTTCGCATAGCAGGCAATTCATCGCTCCGAGTGACAGCTGGGGCCGGTGGCTTGGCATCCCGGTCCCCCTGCCACCGGCAACACCCCCAGAGGGTGACCAGCCTAAATCAAGGGTTAACCTCTTGCCCGCTGCCCTCTTTCCAAGCCACCCAGCCCATCTTTGCACCTGTGGCCAAGAAAAGACCCCACACCCCTTCGGAGATGCGCCCGAAACAAAATGGCCCAGCCTTTGGGCCTCCTCTCTGAAGGGGCTTCATCCCTCGAGATGAGCTTCCGTTTCTCCAAAGTGGAGGGAAAAAAACCAAAAAAACTTGGGTTGATTCATTGATACGTACCAATGCATTTTTTTGGAGCACCCCCTCCTCCCAGAAAAGGGGAAATCCCCAACTATTTTCGGCTGCCGTGGAACAGATGAGTGCTTTTGCAAGAGGCACACCCTTAGAGGAGAAAAATGGCAAAGCTGGTGTATTTTGGGACGCAGCAAGAGGATGCATGAATTTTGCACATTTAAGTTGTTATTTGGTTATTTAGTTGTTTACTTCGTTCTTTAGTTCTTTAGTTCCAATAAAGGAGAATATTTGTAGCTCAAGGTTGTAAGGGGGGATCCTGGGTGCTCTCTGAGACTGCTTATTTCCTTGCAGAGGTTTCATTACTCTAACTAGATAACCACCATCCATGCTATTTATTGAGTTATTTACTTTAAATAACTAAATTTAGTTATTTAGTTTAAAATAAATTTAGTTATTTAGTTTAAATAACTCAATAAACAGCACGGATGGTGGTTATCTAGTTAGAGTAATGAAACCTCTGCAAGGAAACAAATGTTATTTAGTTATTTAGTTATTTTGTTGTTTAATTATTTAGTTATTTAGTTACTTAGTTGTTTAGTTGTTTAGTTATTTAGCTATTTAGTTGTTTAGTTGTTTAGCTGTTTAGCTGCTTAGTTATTTAGTTGATTAGTTGTTTAGTTGTTTAGCCACGATTGGTTTGGAGGGTGAATATCGGGGTATATAAGCCATGATTTTTGGTTTGGTAAGATACAGGAAGCCAGCCTGTTGTGGCTTATTTAATTTGACACTTTTCCTTTTCCTTTTGCTTCTTGTTTCTTTATTTAGCATATGACACTTACAGAGTTTATGCAATCATTGATATACAAATTTAGTTTAAATAAAGTGTCAGCAAATACGTGCGGACAATACAAGGAGACCATATATTAAATTAAAATAAAACCATAATAAGATCACCATAATATGGAGCCGTAGAACAGCTGCAGAAGTTGCTAATGCTCCAACACTGGAAATACTTAAGAAGATGTTGGAAAACCTTTTGTCTGAAGAGGTGTAGGGTTTCCTGCCTGGGCAGGGGGTTGGACTAGAAGACCTCCAAGGTCCCTTCCAACTCTGTTATTCTATTCTATTTTGTCCTGTCCTGTCCTGTCCTATATTCTCTTCTCTTCTCTTCTCTTCTCTTCTCTTCTCTTCTCTTCTCTTCTCTTCTCTTCTCTTCTCTTCTCTTCTCTTCTCTTCTCTTCTCTTCTCTTCTCTCTCCCCTTCCCTTCCCTGTTCTGTTCTGTTCTGTTCTGTTCTGTTCTGTTCCTTTCTCTATTCTATTCTATTCTGTTCTGTTCTGTTCTGTTCTATTCCTTTCTTTGTTCTCTTCTCTTCTCTTCTCTTCTCTTCTCTTCTCTTCTCTTCTCTTCTCTTCTCTTCTCTTCTCTTCTCTTCTCTCTGCAATGGGATAGATGTTATAATTCGATATCTAAGGATGCTTGCCTTCTTTTTTTGCTTCTTCACAAAATAGAACCGCAACTTGCGTACCACTTGGGGGTAGGTCTGTCCAAAATAATCAAGAAAAATCAAAACTTTTTGCTTTCCAGCTTTACATTTCCAGCTAAGCTGTTTTCTGTCAAAAGTTCTGTTTTAAATGCTCCGCTTTCCCAATATTTAACTAGAAGCAGCTGCAGTTGGTCTACAGTTTTGCTAACACGGGCCTTTGTTTTTCACATATGGGTGTCTTCCTCCCCACTCATAATTTATTCCATCTTTCATCCCTTCCTTTTCCTCATTTATAATTTGCTTTTATTTTATTACTCTGCATAATTTCCCTTTAGGAGTTGTCATAAAAATAAACTCCGACACCTTTCTCTTCCTATTTATAAAAATCCAGAACATGGAATAGGACCAAGAACGGGTCTCCTCCGTGTGTTTGTGTGTGCACTCTGTACGTTTCAATAAATCACGGTTCTCAAAATGTTTTGCTAAGCAAAGTTGGCTCTGGGGCCTTGCAAAAATTTGTGTGTGTTTGAACACACAAACTCCCCCCCCCCCCCCCCGTTGCTGTCTCCTGGCCAAAAAAATGAAAATTTCTGGCTCACGAAGACTTTGCTTAAGCTCTTTCTAGCTCTTGCAAGGTTTCTTTTCATGAGGTCTAGAAACAAGGCCGATTCTCTTGTTTGCTTTGGGTCCCATCAGAGATTGTTGTATCTCTTCCTTCATTTCTGGGATGGTGAATGATCAGTCCAGCTCTCCTTTCTCATTGCTGTGCAAAACAACGATCCTAGGGTTTTGTGGTCACTCATAAACAAGATCCGTGCAACTCAATGAATCCCTTTGGAAAATGAAGGAGATGGCTTTCAAGCTGCAAATTGTTGTTTGGGATTCCATAAAGGTTGACTGAAGTTTCTGTATTTTCCGATCCATCTCCAGAGGCTACTTTGTCTTCCCCCGGTGAGATGAATCTCAAAAAAATGGAGGGTGAAGGAAGAGGGAGAAAGTACAGCCACACAATCACTTCTACTGAGATCTGATCAATCAGAAGAATGACTGGATCATCAACCAGGATATTGAAGTTGTCCAATCGGAGGAAGGACTTGTATAGCTCAGGATAAGATGATGGTGAACCTATGGCACACATGGAGAGGAGGCACACAGTCCTGAACCTTTTCGTACATGTTCAGCTTGCAAGGACTTTTAAGGCTGTTTTGCTTGGCTACAATACTCTGCTACAGGGCACCAAAAATACCTTCCACTACATCATTTCATCCACCACATCTTTTGTTAAACATCTGGCAATGCATCTGAAGGCGGGAGGAGAAGCAATGGATGGAAACTAAGCAAGGAGAGACCCAACTTGGAACTAAGGAGAAATTTTCTTGACAGTGAGAACAATTAACCAGTGGAAGGGCTTATCTCCAGAAGCTCCATCTCCATCACTGGAGGCTTTGAGGAAGAGATCGGACAGCCTGTTTCTCTGTACTGCTCCAGACTGTAACTCCCGGACAATTCTGGGAGTTGAAGTCCACTCTTCTTAAAATTGCTGAGCTCCAGAAACACTGTTTTGGATGGAAGTTGTGAGATTTTATCAGTGCAAAAAATTAAAAACAAGAATCAATGGAATAGAAGTTGCCTTCAGAAGCTGTGGTGCTCCATCCCTGGAGGTTTTCAAGATGAGACTGGGCAGCCATTTGTCTGGAGCAGTAGAGGTTCTCCTGCTTGAGCTGGTTGGACTAGAAGACCTCCAACTTATTCTTGCCCACCTTCCCTTTCTCTATAATTCTGTCACAATAGATGGAGGTTGGGAGAATATTCGATACGCCGCTTTGGCTTTGTGGTAGGAATTACAATACCGTATGGCAGGCTTGGCGTTCGTTTTCTGCTTTTCCAAGACTGGGATGAATTCCAGTTAAAAAGGAGTATCGCATGATCGGGGAAAACTGATTAATTTATAGCTCTTTCAAAATATGTCTTTTCTTTTTCTTCTTCCTCCTCCTCCTCCTCCTCCCCGAAGATGGCCAGCCTGCCAAAAACCTTTGCAGTTTTCACCGGAGAATTTAGATGTGAAGCTGACTGGAGATTTACAGGATGAATTTTCCTCCACTCCTCCATTGCCTACTTTGACAATTGCCATTTGTGCGTGGAGTTTTTGTTGTGTTTGTTTGTTTAATATTTGCCTTGATTTGGCGGCTGCCTGCTTTATGATGTTTTAATTATTGCTGTTTATTTATTGTAATCATATTTTAATTGTTTGTGTAAGTGCCTTGGCAAGGGGGGGCAAATTATCAATTAAGTTATTATTAAAAAGTTATTACCATGTGTGGCTGCTCCAAATTGTGAGTCTTAGGTGCCAAAAACGCACAATCTTGATTCTCCCTTTTCATTCCTAGCTTGTGCCTATTTGAACATGATGTCACATAAAAAGTGAGGCCAGTTTTTTTTCAAATTAGGCCACTTTAAGGTGGGTGGACTACAATTCCCAGAATTCCTGAGACAGCCTGCTCTAAAATGGGTAGGCTTCAACTCCCAGAATCCCCCAGTCAGCATTTCTCCAAATTCTGTGACAATTTCCCATAGTAAGACACCAAAATGAGATTAACACATTATGGAGATTTGTCCTTATTACGATAATTCTCATTGGTGTTTTGAGGAGCTGGAATTGGGTTATAAACCCTGAAAAATCAGTCATTAAATCTAGGGGGAAAGAGTTGGTTAATAACATGGCCAGAATTACTGTAAGTAGATGAAGGAAATTAAGAGTGCATTTAGAAGACTTGAAGGCCTTCGAAGAACAGAAGTGTCTTCTCAGTTGAGTGATTTAAAGCTGTCCAACCTCTTCTTCTCTCTTCTCAGTTTGGCCACCGGCTTTGGGATTTTCCAATATAAAGTGTCATTTTCTGTCCAATATTATTTCATGACAGTCTCCGGAGACTCGGTCCAAAGGTATACTTATCATTGTTCTCTGGGGAAATTTCAAGACGGCCTTAGGTTGGGCAAACAAAGACCAAAAATTGATTCTTTATTTTCTTACAAAGAGGTAGTGGAAGAGAAAGATAGCCAGGTGGCAAAATTTGAAAACAAAAAATGGGTTGAAATTGGCCAGGAGTCCATTAATGTGAACCGCCTTGGACAGCAAGATGAGTGGTGTATAAGTTTAATAAATAAATAACATGCAAACCATCCCTGGATATAACAGGAAGGGGTGCCTCAAGCCTTACAATAGGGCTGGTCAAGACGGATAAGAACTGATTAATTCACTTAGCAACTCATTCAACTGCAGCTGGCTGAGCCAACCACGGAAGATCTAAGACAGGGATCAGCAACCCGCAGCTCTGGAGCCGCATGTGGCTCTTCCATCCCGCTGCTGAGGCTCCCTGTCACTGGTTGGCTCCACAATTGATAAGACTTTCAGTTAGGACAGGTAGAGGAAAAAGGATGCCGCGCTAGCAGGAGACTCTATGGTGGGGAAACCGGACTTCCAGTCAGCTCCAGAATTGAATGGGGGGCTTCTGGTTAGGACTTTTGTGGCTCTTTGAGGGTTTAAGGTTGCTGACCTCTGATCTAAGAAAAACCACTGGGGCTTCAGAAACAGGCCTACTACAATAGCAAGTATTGAAAATGCCAAATGTCTCATAAGGACAAACCAATAGAAGACAGAATAGCACAATAACTGAATTGGAAGGGACCTTGGAGGTCTTCTAATCTGACTCCCGGCTCAAGCAGAAACCCCATACTATTCCGGACAAATGGTTATCCAATATCTTCTCAAAAGCTTCCAGTGATGGAGCACCCATAAGTTTTGGAAACAAGTGGTTCGGCTAGTTAATTGTTCTCCCTCTTTAGTTCTAGGTTGTTTCTCACCTGGATTAATTTTCATCCATTGCTTCTTGTCCATTGCCTTCAGGTGCTTTGGAGAAGAGGTTGAGCCCTTCTTCTATGTGGCAGCCCCTAAAATTTTGGAAGACTGCTATCATGTCTCCCCTAGTTCTTCTTTTCCCTAGACTAAATATGTGCTAGTCGTTCCCGACTCTAGGGGGGCAATGCTCATCTCTGTTTCAAAGCCAAAGAGCCAGTGCTGTCCGAAGACGTCTCTGTGGTCATGTGGCCGGCATGATCAAACACCAAAGACACATGGGACGCTGTTCCCTTCCCACCAAAGGCGGTCCCTATTTTTCTACTTGCATTTTTTACCTGCTTTCGAACTGCTAGGTTGGCAGAAGCTGGGACAAGTCACGGGAGCTCAACCCGTTACGCGGCACTAGGGATTCGAACCGCTGAACTGCCGACCTTTTAATCGACAAACTCAGCGTCTTAGCCACTGAGCCACTGTGTCCCATTTCATTAGACTAGACATACCCTATTCTTGCAACCCTTCTTCATATGTTCCCACGAGATTTTGCTTCTTCTTACCAGCTAAATCCTGCAGATGGAACCTGAACGCATGGGGTTCTGGGAATTGAAGTCCTCACATCTTTGAGTGACCAAGGCTAAGAAATACTGTCTTCTCAGCAAAGTGAGGGATAGATAGACAAAGAGGGGGATTATTTACCTAGACCCTGCTGCCCCCTTATAATCTATAGGTCACGAGGTTCAGAACAGTCGGGGCCAATAGATTTGGGTTTCCGACCCTTTTAATGGTGCAAAATTACTTGGAGCTCCAGGAAGCTAGTCATCAGCCTCCCCACTATCTCCTGTGGGTTCCTAGCCCTGTTCCCCCAGCAGTCTTGGCACTGACAGGGTTAAGGAGGGGTCCTCCCTCAGTGGCATGCAATTTATGATCCGGCGAATCCGTTTTTAATTATTTTTTTGCTGTGACAGAGGTGGAAATATCCAACTTCAAATGACTTTATTGATATGCTGCTATTTGTGCCTCTGCGGAGGAACAATTCTGTAAAAGCAATAAATTAGAAAACCCTTTTTCTCATTAGAGAGAGACGGAGAGATGGACCGGGGAGAGGGAAGGGCTGGGGAAGAGGAGAAGAAGGCGGGGGGGGGGGGAGAGAGAAAGAGGTGGGGAACTGGAGTCATCGTTTCTTCAGGAAAGCTGGCTTTCTATGTCCTCAAAATAGTTTTCTTTCCTCTTTTCTGGACTGTATTGGAGAGAGGCTTCCTTCTGAGGGAGACAGCCAAAGGCAAGGGATGGAGGACTTCCCCGCCCCCTTCAGCTGTAACCCCGCCCCTTCCTAGACTTCCCAAGGTTTGGGATGCTTTTGCAAAAGGAACCTGGGTTTATTCGTCTGTGAGATATTTTTTCCCAGGCTGGCGAAATGTTGTGAGGGTTGTTGAGCTCAGATCTGTTGAAAGAGACGCCGGCTTATCTTGATGGTAGCCACACTACAAAGTGAAGCAGGGGGGCAAAGGGCATGAATAAATAAAATAACAGATCGAGACTTTAAGCCAATTTATTGATCGGTTTTAAATTAAAGGCACATGTGGGGCTGCTTTTCCCAATAAGAGGCAATTGCTTTGAGTTGAGGTGGTGTTGCTAGCAAATCATGTTTCTAGCACTGATGATGTTATCTCGTTTGGGTCGTGAAACCTCTGCCAGAAATCAGAGAGCACCAAGGAACCCCACAGTTGTTCCTTCTTCTTCCCGCTTCTCTTTCTCCCTCAGTCCTCAACCCCCCTCCCTTCTAGCACTGATGGTGTTACTTATTTGGGTAATGAAACATCTGCAAGAAAAACACCAAGCTCAGAGAGCATCAATGACCCCTCAAATGATGTTTCTTATCTATGGGAGATAGATAAATTCTCGATGACCATGATCGAGATCCTAGCATTTCCAGGCATGGCTACACAAGACTCAAATCTGAAGTTCTCAAGAACTTTTGACCATCATATCAAGGGAAATGCAACTGAAGCCTTAAATTGAATTTCCAGCACATTTTCTCAGATTATGACCACTCCGTCATGTTAGCCCGGCACACATTATTGTGTCTACATCTTGCAATAACCATCTTCCTCCTTACGGTGTCTTCTCCTTGGGTTATGGATTGGAGGTTATGGTGGAAGGTTTTTCAGAATTTCAAGCTGTGGCCACTTGGCACTGGATGGCGTCTGTGCAGATTGGCTCTCAACTTCTAATAGAGATGGAAACGTTCTTGGGCTTTGTCGAAAACAGAATTCCTTTTGAGTCAAGGTCAGCTCTTGAGACATAACAGACCCATCCATGTCAGCTGTGGGACAATATGATGAAGATATTATCCTTTCCATCTTCTACATATTTTTCAACCTCCCCTTGTAACCAATACAACCTTGTTTTGTTTTGTTTGCAAGCTATATTTCCTAGGCAAGCCATGATATTTCCTGTGACACTGAAAGAAAAGAAACATGGCATTTGGAAGAAGCAATCCATCCATCCATCCATCCATCCATCCATCCATCCATCCATCCATCCATCAGAATAGAGCTGGAAGGGACCTTGGTGGACCCTACATCAGTGACAGCTAACCTTTTTGCCATCGCGTACCAAAAGTGGGAGGAGCACAGGGGGTCGTGCGTGTGTGCCCACACCCATAATTCTATGTGTACCAACCCCTGCGCATGCATGCACGACCCCCCCCCGTGCTCCTCCCACTTTTGGCACACGATGGCACGGTGGGCCTGGTAGGCCCATTTTTCGCCCTCCCCAGGCTCCAGGGACTTTCTAGGAGCCTGGGGAGGGCAAAAATGGCTTTCCCCATCCCCCCGGAGGCCCTCTGAAGGCCGGAAACAGCCTGTTTCCCGACTTCTGGTGGGCCCAGAAGGCCTGAAAATCAGCTGGCCAGCGTGTGCATGCGCCCCGGAGCTGAGATCCTGTGCCCACTGATATGGCTCCACGTGCCATAGGTTCGCCATCATGGCCCTGTATAATATGAGACAAGTGGCTGTCCTATCCCTTCTTAAAATCCTCCAGTGATGGAGCACTCACAACTTCTGGTGGCAAACTGTTTCATTGGTTAATTATTCTCACAGTCAGAAAATTCCTCCTTGGTTCTAAGCTGCTTCACTCCTTGCTCAGTTCCCATCCATTGTTCCTTGTCCTGCTTTCTGGTGTTTTGCAGAATAGGTTGACCCCCTCTTCTTTGGGGCAGCCCTTTATGGCAGTAGAATCACCACTGCACTTCTTGCATCCTTGACCACCTCGTCTGCATGCTTCCCTCCAGTGACAGAGCACCCACCACATCTGAAGCCACTTCTGTGCCACTGGTTCATTGTTCTCACTGTTAGGAAGTTTCTCCTTAATTCCAGGTGGACTTGATAGCACGCGATCCGTCATCCGATCGATCGATCGATATCGATCAAGCCAGCAAGCTTTCGATCACACTCCCAGACCCGTCTTCCTACTCACCAGAGCCTTGGTGGTGCAGCAAACTAAAGTGCTGTTAAGTAGCACCAGCTGCCTGCAATGACTGCAAGTTAGAATCTCACCAGGCTCAAGGTTAACTCATTCTTCCATCCTTCCAAGGTAGGTAAAATGAGGACCCGGATTGTGGGGGCAATAAGCTGACTTTGTATAAAAAGAACACCACTTGGTAGGGGGGGGGGGGGGGGCAAAAGCCCTACTAAGTAGGTATATACAAAAGTATGAAGGCTGTTGCTTAATGCATTGTAAGCCGTCCTGAGTCTCCGGAGAAGGGTGGCATATAAATCGAACCAATAAATAAATAAATCGAACCAATAAATAAATAAATTGAACCAATAAATAAATAAATTGAACCAATAAACCAAGCCCCCCCAAGCCTCCAAGCTCAGAGAAGGTCAACCTGATGTCGCCAGGTGCCTCAACCATGCATTTTTTAAAAAAAAGAATACAAAAACTACGATGCCATGCGTGGGTAAGCAAAAAGTCCTCCTGTGCGGTGGCATTCAGGAGAGGTGAATAATTTATCGTATTAATTATTCGGAAGGAGTGGGTGGGGGGGTGCTGTTTTGAGAAGCTGGTGGAACCCGTAGCAAAGCCATTGCAATCTGGGGCTTTTCCTCCAGTGGCTTCTGAATGTGAGGACGGTGCATCTGTTAGCTGTTCAAGAGGGAACTTCAAGGGACCGTGGAAAACGAAGAGTGCTCAGCCCAGATGAGAGGGGTACAGCTGGTGCAGCACACCATGAGAAAGGCCCTCGGTGGCTAGTGAAAGCAGGGAGAGAAAGTTTTTAAACTCCTGCTGGGATGTTGGTGGGTTTAATTTGAAACCGTAAATTTGTTTGCGACTCAGAAGGGCCCCAGGACTGCTGTGAAAGTAAAACACTTCTTGTTATCAGAATATGGATTTACTCTGGGTGATTCCGATAGCCAAGGAGGGGAGAGGACTCCTCCGTGTAGGCGGAGAGAAATTCCCACAATTACTTCCTACCTGTCTTAAGAATCCAATCTTACTTCAACGGCTTCTGCTTTCAAATTAAAGGAATGCAAAACTTTTATCTAGAAAAAAAAAATAGAGGCTTGCGAAAAAAGGATGAGGACGTAAAGATTTCACTGGTCTTTCTCTGCAAAAGGCACAGCCCGAGGTTGGGTTTAGACTGGGGTCCCTCCTGCGTAGGTGAGACCCTCTACAATCCTGCCTGGTCTTTCGGCGACAAGAGAAAATATCCTTGCCATCCTATGGGTTTGGCTCAAAAGCCATCTTCAGGATGGCTCAGACCAGCCCCACCAACACTGACAGGGCAAGACACTAATATATAAACAGAGAGAAACCCCCAATCCCTCTAGCCCTGAGGGTGTTACCTAGTTGGGTCAAAAAATGTTGGCAAGAAAACAACCCAGCTCAAAAAGCATCTAGGACCCCACAGTCCTCCCCCTTCTCTTCCTCCTCCTCCTCCTCAAACCCCACTTTCTTCTAACACTGAAGAGGTTACCTAGTTGGATCATTAAATGTCCCAACTAAGAGAGCAACAAGGACTCCACAGTTCTCCTCCTCCTCCTCCTCCACCTCCAACGTCACTCCCTTCTAACACTGATGAGGTAATCTAGTTGGGTCATGAAATGTCTGTAAATGAACAAGCAAGCAAGCTCAGAGAACACCAATGACCATTCAACCCTGAGCTACAACTATTCTCTTCTATTGTTAGTGCATAATAAAAGCTTCTTTTCTCTGGCCAGATCAGGTTAGATAAAATAACGTGAACCTTCTCTTAGCCCGTTCCTGAATTTTCCCAAGGAAACTCTCACTTGGAAGCCAATGAAACATCTGGCTGCCCATTTTCTTTTGTTACGTCCACTGGACACCGAGGCCCTAAGCTTCTTCGACTTTCCTGTAGCCCCCCCTTCCTTTCCTCTCCCCTCTGGTCCGGCTGACCAGCTCAGCCTGTTTAAATTGGAAATTATTTGCATTACTGATTGTAAATAATAGATGAGAGCTAGAATGGAAGTCTCTGTCCCTTCCATAAACTCCTTCTCGCTTTAATTAGTGTGTAACAACCTGGTAAGAATGTGAGTTGTCTTGGCGCTGGTAATTAAAATTGAAACTACGGGGTGGGAAAAAAAATGGAACGGGAAAAACACACCCTGCTCCTTTCTCTTTTCTTTCTTTTTTTCTTTTTTTCTTTCTTTTTTTTTATTGGTGCAGCTTTTTGAAAACCAGGAACTGCTTGGTAATAAAGAGTGATAATAAAGGTGTGAATTCCCAGCAGGAGGGTGGGGGGCAGCTGAAGTTCCACCAAATGAAAAATGGAGGGCCAATTAGATGGTGGCGTGGAAGCCAGGCATAAAAAATTAGTTTGCACCTTGGGAATGTGGGAAGGACAGAACCGGCTGGTCCCCTTGTCCGGGTTTTTTTTTTTAAAAAAGGATGGTAAAATCAAAGGTCAATTCTCCATCCTTGAGTGAGTGTGTTTGTGTGTGTTGGCCTTGCAAGGGGGACTGGCCAGAAAACATGGCCAGATAAGCTAATTCTGCTTGAAAGGTGAAGGTTTCCCCCTGTCCAGTTGTGTCCGGCTCTAGGGGGGCACTACTCACCTCCGCTTCTTAACCAAGGAAGCCAGCGTTGTCCGAAAACAATTTCCGTGGTCATGTAGCCAACACGACTATACGTTAAAGGATTACGGGAAGCTGGTTACTTTCCCACTGAAGTGGTACCTATTTATCTACTCGCATTTGCATGCTTTCGAACAGCTAGGTGAGCAGGAGCTGAAGCAAGGAAGGGGAGCTCGGCCTGCCATGTGGTGCTTGGGTCTCGAACCTGGGCTGTTGACTTTCCACCAGTTTGACAAGCCCAGCATCTTAACCGCTGAGCCATCGCACCCTTAATTCTGCTTTCTGGTAAAGTAAACTAGCAGAACAGAGGTGCATGAGTGCATGAGTGCATGTGCATGAGTGAAGTAAGCGCACACGGGCAGGAACAATGCAAACTGGTAGTAAAGGTAAGTAGAACCCACCCCTGGAATGGAAATTTTAAAGTATCCTTCCCTTGCCATGCCCACCAAGCCAAGCCTCGCCCACAGAACCGGTAGTAAAAAAATGTGAATCCTGCCACTGTAGCAGAATATTGCAAGGCTGAAAGCACAGGTCTCTTGCTGTCTCCTTTACAGCCTAGGGAAGGTCTCTTCTGAATTTCTTGACCCTTCCACTATGCAGCTGAAGGCTAAGCTGTCTCTTATCTGACAGTTCTCTAGGCAGCATCTCTTCACCCCTTCTCAAGGTCTTTCTCACATACCTTTACAAGGGGTGAAAGTACCTCTCTCCTCCTCCATCTTCATTACAGCCCAAAAAACTAGGGAGGATCCCTTTTTAACCCTCTTACCCCACCCAGTAGCTAGCTGGGGGCTAAGATGGCTCTTATCTTTTATCCTGGCGTTCCGTAACTTATTCCATTTGAGACCACTTGGGTGAAAACGTTTCACCCAGTTACAGGTTACAAGAACTTTAGTAGTGTCTATAGCTGCACCTCTCATCAGAATCACAGTTTGATGATGGTTGGAAGGGTGAGTGGTCACAGCATTGGGTGCTCAAACCTAGGCGGTCTTGGAGCCCAGTTTACTAAGTGTTACTTTCCAAGGTGAAGTTGCAGAGGAAAAGAAACAAAGGGTGCATTTCCATTTCTGCTTTTGTTCCCTTCCTTTTCCTCGTTTTGTTTGCTGAGCTTGGTTCCTTCGCCAACTTTGTCCCTGGCTAAACACTTCCTCGGCGGTTCGATGTTGTTTAAAACCCAGATAATGAAAACGAGAAGAAAGAAGGAAGACACCGATCTGCAAACCAGGCCTCTCCCCTTGCACAGCTTGCAGGAGGAATGGAAGGAGCGACTCCGAAACCCCCACCTGCTCAGGGGACCTCAATTCGTATCGATCTCTCAGCCACGTGACCAGGCCCCTCGGTGGCCCAGGCAGCACTGGTATCTGAATTGCTCAGCGCTTTAACCACAATTAAGGAGCTAATGGGGGTTGGCAGCTCCTTTCAAACACAGTTTGGGAACTCAAATCCGCAGCCGGAATTGCACAAATGGAGACCGTCAATAGAATAGATTTGACCCAAACGAGAACTCTTGTTTGCTTGTATTCTGTATTAGGTGAGAGCTAATTCCATTCGGGAGCCAGAGAGGAACAGAGGAGAAATAGGGGGAGCTGAAGAGAGACCCCCTGCCTTAGGCAGGATTTCTGGGCAAAGCTCCAGAAGAGCCATTTACACAAGAGGAAGGCAGAACTCGTGTCTGGTTCTACTCTTAGCAGGAGAACATTTGAAGACAATTGTAGCAAACAAATTCCTTTTATATCCACTTTTTTTCAGTCTACTGTTCAAGATGTAAACAAGATATTTAAAGAAACCTCTTCTATTGAAAAGGAAGATTAGGAGTGACATCAGTGGTGGGTTTCTACTGGTTCACCCCAGTTCGGGCAAACCCTGGTTTGGGCGGTGGTGGGAAGCTCTGCCCACCTGCCTGGACGTCATCACGGACTCTCTGTGCATGCACAGAAGGTTCTACACACATGTGCATGCTCATAGTTCCGAACTGGTAGTGAAGGTGGGTGATAACCACTTACTGGGTGACATGATAGCAGTGTTCCAATATTTGAAGGGCTGCCCCAAAGAAGAGGGAGTCAACTTATTCTCCAAAGCATCTGAAGGTAGGACAAGATGCAATGGATGGAAGCTAATCAAGGAGAGAAGCAACCTAGAGCTAAGGAGAAACGTCCTGACAATGAGAACAATTAACCAGTAGAACATGTTGCCTTCAGAAGTGGTGGGTGCTCCATCCCTGGAGGTTTCAAGAGGAGATTGAGCAGCTACTTCTCTGAAATGGTACAGGGTCTCCTGCTTGAGCATGAGGTTGGACTTCCAAGGTCCCTTCCAACTCTTTTATTCTGTTACACTTGGCCTAGAAGAAATCTGAAGACCATAAGCCTGCACCCAGGAACTGCTGAAACCTTCATCTTGCTAGACCCATGCTTTCTTAGCAACCGGTTGAAGAGACCAAGCTTTGTTCTTTTCAATCTTTGTCCTGCTCAGCCCAACATCAATGGTCCCGCTCTGTTTCTTGAGATTTCCTTCCTCTTGCCCTAACCTTTGGTCTCCTGAGGTGGCTTGCCCTGGAAAAGCTCACCCAGGGGAAGGAAATCAACGGTGGGAACTTCTCTGAGGTCCGTGTGAAAGGAGCTAGGTTAGTCCATTAAGGGCAATTGAGGATGGAAGGTTCTGTCTGGAGTCAGCAAGGAGAAAGCAAAAGGAGAGAGAGGGAGAGAGAGAGAGGTTAAACAAAAAAACCTCTCTCTGATTGATCATTAGGTGCTGTCAAAGTTTCAGCGGAGTGGAAAACTTGGAGGCTGGTGAGAGCCAAGTAATCCATAAAAAACCACCTTTCCCTCTTCCTGTTCAAGCAGGGCAGCGTGTCCAGATCAAAGCAACCTGTCTCCGCTCAGCCTAAGTTGGGCAATTTATGAGGTGTTGGGACACCGTCCCATTAACGGGGCCATGGAGATTCGTTCTAGGGGTGCAGAAGGTGTCCGCTTTCCTCCATGCTCTTTTTCACTCTGTGCTTAATTGCACTTCCTGGCTGTACATCTCTCCTTTCATTCCTTGGCCATTAATGGGGGGCAGGAGGATCCCACCTCCCCAAGTGTACAATTCCAGGGCTCCTTTCGGAAGGATGAGAGCTGTTGTCCAAGAGATTCAGGAAAGAGATGAACGAGGTGCAAGAAACTACTTATGTGGTTCACCAAAAGCTCCTGAGATATCTACAAGGTGGAGAGGAATGCTATGTTCACCACCAGATATCCAAGTGTGACATCTTCATCAGACCTTCTCATGATCAGGTCCATGGACAAATCATGAAAATGCCCTTTTTTGCTTCTCTTGCTTTTTCTATCAATTTCATTCTTGACCACAAGTTGGACCTTTAGAAGGTCCAGGATGGACCACACATAGAGCAGATGAAAGTGTCAGGAGTTCTAACTACAATCTTTGTTAGGGTTGAGGGTTATTTTCAGCCATGTTAAAAATAGATATGTAATTAATGCTTCTAAACAGACGTCTTTGTGTGTGTGTGTGTGTGTGTGTTGGGAGGGAGGGAGTTTGCCTCCCCTCTGCTCCATAGTCAGATTACAGCAGAGGGCAGCATCTAGTCAACTTTGGCTGAGCTGAAAAGGTTAAGGTGGGTTGGTCCTGGTTAGTATTTAGATGGGGGGCAACTAGGAATTCCTTGGGTTGTAGGTTGCCCTGGGAAAAGAGAGAAGGAGGGGGGGAGAGGAGAGTGAGACAGAGAGAGAGAGAGAGAGAGAGAGAGAGAGAGAGAGAGAGAGAGAATGAGAGAATGAATGAAAGAATGACAAATTAATTCCATATTATTGTCACCATCTCCCCAGAATGAATAGGTTTTTTAAAAAAATTCTACTGCCACAATAGTTGCCTTCCCCATGCATGGAAAGCCATGGGTTCTCTCCTCCTTTCCCTTCCCATTTTAATCCATTGTTTCCAACTTCACATGTTCCTTTTCAATAGGAATGGAAGGAACTTGAAATCAAAAGTAGTGAAATGGGTAAAAAAATTGAAGGTTCGGATTTCCCTATCCAGTGCTAGCTGATAAAAGTATTAACTTTGAACCTCTGGAGAGTCTTGTCGATTAAGGATGCAGTTAAGATTCCCATCTTCCCTTCCCTTCCCTTCCCCTCCCCTCTCCTCTTCCTCCTCTTCTTCCTCTTCTCTTCAGGACACACTGAAATTCTGCTGGGCATTTGATTCAACATTCTTTCATTCTATTTTTGTTTGAACACAAAATTTCCTTCACATACACCACAAACACACACACACACACACACACACAGACAGACACATATATATGAGTTTCCACAGGCGTTCTTTGGTAAGATGGAGGACTTCCCGGGTTTAGGATCTTCATCCTTTCTTCCTTCTCCTTCATTTAATTCAAATTAAATTAAACGCATGCAAGCCCTGTGGATGTTTAAGATACTTTCAAAACAGGCGGGCGGGAATCTCCATCCAACCAGCTCAACCGCCACCAGGGAGAAAGCCAAAACTTCTCCCAAAGGTTCTGGGAAAAGGCAGCCATGGGGAAAGGCCCCTACTGTTTTTGGTGTGTGTGATAGGATTACCAGATGAGTCCTTGGGAGGGGCGCCCAGTGAAGGGGGAAATTGTTGACTTTCAAAGCTGTTAAAAGCGTGTGAATCAAGCCGGGTCTGAGCCACTTTGGCCTCTGCGTTCACTTGTCCGTGTTGGGATAACTTCCGCTTTTCACCTGCGAGCTAATTATTTAATTTATTGGGGTTAGGGGGTTGTGCGATATATATATCTATAGCTAGACACACACAGTTGAGAAAGTGCCCAAGGCGAGAGACCCAAGATTCACAGAAATATAATGAGTCTTTGAAATCCATCACAAATTAAGTGCAAAATCACACTTAAAATAATATTTTTTTTAAAAAAAACTTCCAACCGCTTGTAAGTTGTTCTAATTAGATGGCATATGATCAGAATTTGAGAGCTTTACTTTTGTTTGTCTTTTTTCCTTCGGAACTGAAAAAGCTGTAGAGTTTTTCGTGGTGGGGAGAGCAATCTAGCCTCCCATGTAACGGATGTAAATAATTTTGTTGGGAAAAAAGGAAGGAAGGAGAGAGAAGGAGGGAGGGAAGGATGGAAGAAAGAAAGAAACACACACAGAGAGAAAGAGAAAGAAAGAAAGAGAAAGAAAGAAAGAAAGAAAGAAAGAAAGAAAGAAAGAAAGAAAGAAAGAAAGAAAAAGAAATAGACATAAGGAGGAAGAGAAGGTGGGGGAAAGAAAGAAAGAGGAAGGGAAGGGAAGGAGGGAAGGAGAAGGAGGAAAGAGAGAGAGAGAGAGGCAGGTTGGAAAGGAAGGAGAGAGAGAGAGAAAGAGAGAGAAAGAAAGAAAGAGACATAAGGAGGAAGAGAAGGTGGGAGGAAAGAAAGAAAGAGGAAGGGAAGGGAAGGAGGGAAAGAGAAGAAGGAAGGAAGGAAGGAAGGAAGGAAGGAAGGAAGGAAGGAAGGAAGGAAGGAAGAAAGAAGGAGGGAGGAAGGGAGGGAGGGAGGGAGGGTGGACTTTATTGCCATGCCAATGACTAAAAGAACCGATGACTAAAGGAAATAAAATTTGATCTGATCTAAAATGGAAACCCATTTACTCTTTCTGAATGAGCTGCACTTGGGTGGGTGGGGTCCTGTGAGCTCCCTGCATTTGCTATTTGCAGGGTGAACAACTATTTATGTCTCCTTGGAGGGAGGGAGGCGGACTGCCAAACCCGTAGCTGGAACACCCCACCACTTAAACCTGAGCGGGATTCAGGAGTTAGACAATATCACACATCTTCTTAGCTCCCAGCAAAGAATATGAGGGTTTCTTTCTTTCTTTCTTTTTTTGAAAGGAAAAAAGAAAGAAAGAAAGAAAAAGGAAAAAAAATCCATCAATATCAATCATTGTGATGTTCTGGGACCCTGGAAAAGAATTCATTATATGATTGGTTCATTTTTCTTCCTCTACCTGCGCCTTAGCCAAATATATAAGACGAAATCATTTGGGGAGGGGGGTGTTTCCCTGCTTCCAGCCATGTCTGTGGGGCCGCAGTAGCTGTTCCATCATTCTGTGCTTATAAAACCCAAGATTGATCCTTGGTTTTAAGGGAACGAGGCGGGAAGGAAAGGTAACTCAAATAACGACAGATTGGGTAGTTTAACTCCTGTGGCCTGAGAGACTCCAGAGCCCCTTTGAAAGAGAAGAATGCCTTTCACCTCATCCCTCTCTGTCTCCTTCTCTTTCTCCGTTCTTGGGGGGCCGATCCGGCAGAAGAAAGGGTGCCTCCTTCCCTGCTCATCCTGAAGAGGCTGTACTTTTGGGGTGCTTTGGTGGCAGGAGATCAGCAATCCAGTCCTTGTCGCAAATGTGCTTTTTCAAAAGGCAACTGGACTTCGTATTTCCTTGAAGACATTTCACTTCTCATCCAAGGAGTTTCTTCAGTTCTGGCTGAATGGTGGAGAATGGAAAGATTTATATGCCTTGCAGTCATCTGGTCGTTGGCGCTCTCTCTGAGAGTTGTTGAGGCCACTTTGGCCTCAATCTTTGGAGGCTTATCTTCACTCTCAGGGTCATCTCTGGAAATCTCCAGATCCTTCCATCCTCCACCAGTGAGTCAGAACTGAAGAAGTTTCTTGGATGAGAAGCGAAACGTCTTCGAGGAAAAACAGTCCAGCTGCTATTTGGAAAAGGTAAAAAAAAAAAAACAAAGTCAACTGGGTTTTATTAACTCAAATTTTATTTCTTTTAGCCATTAGCGTTGCAATAAAGTCCTCCCTCCCTCCCTCCCTCCCTCCATTCTTCCCTTCCCTTTCCTTCCTTCCTTCCTTCCTTCCTTCCTTCCTTCCTTCCTTCCTTCCTTCCTTCCTTCCTTCCTTCCTTCCTTCCTTCCTTCCTTCTTCCTTTGGCTGGTTTCAAATCTGAACTTTGATAGCTTCCACTATGGGGGTCAGCAGGAGGCAGATTGTCCCCACCTCTATAAAGAGGACATGGTTCATTTCTTCTTCCCTTCCCTTCCCTTCCCTTCCCTTCCCTTCCCTTCCCTTCCCTTCCCTTCTTTGTGGCATTGACAGTCCCTCAAACACAGCCATGCATAGTTGTTGGACTCAGAACCTCTTTCTAGTTTTGCTAACCAAGATTGGGTTTTGCGAATGCTTGAATGCAATTATAAGTGGATCTCTTTGAGGGTCCCCCACCACGTCTCCCCTCCCCCCAAAAGAGGAGGCGCGAAAGAGAAGGTGATGGTCACCATCTCCAAAGCTCGGTGTTTTGTTGAGGGACAGCGAGAGAGAAAGCGGTAAGCTTACGTGGATTTAGCGGGCGGATTTAATTAAATTGCAATTTAATTACCTACCAGCATCCATGTTTAATAAAACTCGGGAGGATTTTAATTTCTTTCCTTTTCTTTCTCTCTCCCCCCCCCCCCCCGTTAAAAAAGAAAAAAAGAAATAATGAGAGATGCCTCCCAACAATGGGGATAATGACAGGCAACCCAACTTGACAAGCCAAGGAGCTGTGGTTGACCTCCTCGCCCGCCATTAAGGCTGCTGATGGGGCAGGGAGCAGCTTTGCAAATGTAGACCACCATGCTTTCCTGTGCCCGGCCTTTGTGGGTTGCTTGGAGAGATTCTGCTTTTCCATCCAAACTAGGGGTGGAACCAAAGTCCAAAGAAAAGAGTGCCATGCGAGCAGGAGTATCTCCTACCTCAGCCTACTCCAAGCTCTGCTTTAATAGGAGCACATTGTGGGGTAAATGTTGCTTGCATCCTCCTCCATTCTCAAATTCTCCCTTCCCCTTCTCTTTCTCCCTCCTTCACTCTCTTTCTCTCTCTCTCACTTTCTCTTTCTCATTCTTTCTCGTTCTTTCTCTCTCTCCCTTTCTCTCATTCTCTTTCTCTTTCTCACTCTATTCATTCTCTCTCCTTGCCCTTCATTCTCTCTCTCTCTCTCCTGTTCTCACTCTATTTGTTCTCTTTTTCTCTCTCATTCTCTCTCTCTCCTTTTCTCTCTCTCCCTTTCTCTCATTCTCTCTTTCTCTTTCATTCTTGCTCTCTTTCTCTCTCTTTCTTGTTCTCATTTCTCTTTCTTTCTCTACCTTTCTCTCATTTTGTCTTTTTCTCTCTCCCCTTTCTTACTCTCATTTCCTCTCCTTTATTATCCCATTCTCTCGCTCTCCTTCTCCCCCTCTCCCTTTCTCTCTCCCATTCTCTCTTTCTCATTCTCTCTCTCTTTCTCTCATTCTCTCTCTCTCCCTTTCTCACTCTATTTGTTCTCCTTTTCACTCTTATTCTCTCTCTCTCTCTCTCTCCTTTCTCCCTTTTTCCCATTCTCTCTTTCCCTTTCATTCTCTCTCTTTCTCTCCCTTTCTTGTTCTCATTCTCTCTCTCCTTTTCTTTCTACTTTTCTCTTTCTTTCTCTCCCTTTCTCTCATTCTCTGTCTTGTTCTCTGTCTCCTCTTTCTTATTCTCATTTCCTCTCTCCTTTATTCTCCCATTCTCTCGCTCTCCTTCTCCCCCTCTCCCTTTCTCTCTCCCATTCTCTCTTTCTCCTTCTCTCTCTCTCTGCTCAGGCTCATGTTTCCCAAGACATCACCTGAAAATACACCTTCTTTTAATGAACTGTTTACTACTCTTGTCATCTCCCTAATTGATGTGGTGGCATGATTGCATCCTAGGAGGCATGTAAGGGAGCCCCAGGTGAACACGGTAAAAGAATCACAGCGGTTAAATGATAGGGAAAAAAATAACACAATAACAAAAGGTGTGGGATGAGAAACCTTCTGTGGCCACCAAGGCTTGCAAAGCTACAAAGCTCTGATTTGAAAGCTGTCTGATCGACCCTCCGGATCAAAACCACTTTCCAAATCAAACGGGAAAGTTGAATCAACCTGTCAACTCCAATCCGATGCCTTGGACTTGATCGGGAAGATTTGAAAGAGCCTGTACGTGTGCAGAAGTGTCTCGCCCACCACCCAAACCGTTTCGGAAATCTGCATCGGAGGGCCTGATTTGATTCCAGCCGGCAAATTAAATCAATTATTCAATTGGAGTGATCTCCAAATTGAATCAATTATTCTAAGTGGATGAAGACTGATGTAGTCTTTAGAATCGTGTTTCTCAACGTGGCAACTTTAACAGGTATGGACTTCCATTCCCAGAATTCCCCAGCCACCATGCTTGAAGAAATCTGGACTTCCTCTCCCAGAATTCTCCAATAAGCATGCTGGCTGGAGAATTCTGGGAGTTGAAGTCCACCCATCTTCAAGCTGTCAAGGTGAAGAAACACTACCCCAAATTGCGGCCCACTCTAGCCTAAATTCGCATGCAGTGACAGCCAGTATTTTGGCATTCAGGCATCAGTTTTAAGCGTCTTTGCAAACACCGCAACTTCCCAGAACGGGTGCAAAATGGATGGAGCCTTCCCAAAGATCGTGAAACTCCAATTTTGTCATGAGAGATCAAAGATAGATGTCTTGAGCACATGCTGTTTATTGACTTGATGCTGCACTGAATCAGCAAACAAAAGATACAGCAGTCTTTAGGGGTAGCTATAAAAGTTTGATGCGCTCATACACACACACTGCAGGGTTTGCTATTATCTTTTCTTTTTTTAAAAAAAGACTTTCTATTTCTTCTCTTCAGGATGAAAGTTTTCTCCTGCTCCTCTCAGCAATGCCAAAGAAGAGCAAACCACCAGAAACGATGACAGAAGCAGCAGCTAGAAATGGCCGCTTCCGGTTCCATTGGCTTGGGAATTTAAAAACAAAATGGAGAAGATTTGTTAGCTTCGTTAATCCCCCTTTCCCTATTTTAAGAAGGAGGAGGGTTGATTTGAGATCTTCCAAGACCATTTGAGCATTTCTACAAAACCCAGAGTCTAAATTGCTCAATAAAGGCAAAAGTCAGAGGCAGTGGTGAGTTCCAGAGGTGGGTTTCAGCAGGTTCTGACCAGTTCTGGAGAACCAGTAGAGGAAATTTTGAGTAGCTCGGAGAACCGGTAGTAAAAATTCTGACTGGCCCCGCCCCCATCTATTCTCTGCCTCCCGAGTCCCAGTTGATTGGAGGAAAATGGGGATTTTGCAGTATCCTTCCCCTGCCACGCCCACCAAGCCACATCCACCAAGCCACGCCATGCCCACCAAGCCACACCCACAGAACCGGTAGTAACTCCCGGTTTTACTACGGTTCGCTGATCGTGCGCTTCAGGCACGCGCCAAAGGCATGCTGCGCCCACGTGCAGAGTTTGCAAAAACTTTCCACTTCCGCATTTCTACTGGGGAGAGCACAGCTGATTCAAGTGGCAATCCACTTGGCCATGCTAATCAGCTGAAAAGATAAAGGTAAAAAAGGAGCGCGGGGAGGCAGGTGGGTGAATCTGAACATCGGGGGCAACCGGTTTGCTATCAGGTGATCGTCGGCACTACCGGTTCTCCCAAACTGCTGTGTATCAGTAGCAACCCACCACTGGTCAGACGCCATGTTTGTTGAATTCCTCACCAGCCACTTCAAAGACCAAAGTGATAGCAATAGCAATAGCAATAGCACTTAGTCTTATATACTGCTTCACCGTGCTTTCCAGCCCTGTCTAAGTGGTTTACAGAGTCAGCCTCTTGCCCCCAACAATCTGGGTCCTCATTTTTACCAACCTTGGAAAGGATGGAGGGCTGAGTGGACCTGGTGAGATTCAATCTGCCAAACTGCTGGCAGCCGATGAGCAGCAGAAGTAGCCTGCAGTACTGCACTCTGACCACTGTGCCACCGTGGCTCACTGCAGCTGATCCCTCACTTTAGCCTCAAATGGGGCACCCTGGAGGTGGGACCCCGTTCAAGACTGATGAGCAGGGAGCAGTGAATCAGTAGCCAAAACTAGAATGGCTGCCCTTTGTAACCCTTCCTCTCGAGGAGACTTGAAGGCACGTGGTCAATTGGAGAGGCTGAGAACATGCCATGGGTTTCTCCACCCTGGCTGAGGAATTCTGGGAGTTGAAGTCCACTCCTCTTCAAGTTGCCAAGGTTCAATCAGAATAGAGCTGAAAGGGACCTTGGAGGTCGTCTAGTCCTGCTTAAGCAAGAGACCCTATACTATTTCAGACAACTTGTCTGAAGACAACTTCCACTGGTTAATTGTCCTCATTGTAAGGAAGTTTCTCCTGAATTCCAAGTTGCTTTTCTCCTTGATGAGATTCAACCAGGGATGAAATGCTCCCGGTTTGGACCAGATCGCCTGATCCGGTAGCGATGGCAGTGGGTGATTCAGAGAACTGATAGCAAAAATCCCTACGCCCCCCTCCATGCCCAGCTGAGCCATGCAATCATCAGAGGCTGTTTTTTTTTTTACTTTTAAAAGCATTTTTTCTACAACCTCTTCAGCCGAAAAAATGCTTTTAAAAGTTAAAAAAAAAAGCCTCTAATGATTGCGCGGCTCAGCTGAGATTGTCAGAGGCTTTTCAAAGCATTTTTTCCTGCAACCCCTCCGGCCGAAGAGGTTGTAGGGAAAAAAATGCCTTTAAAAGCCTCTGACGATCCCAGCTGAGTTGCTTGATCGTCAGAGGCTTCTAAAAGCATTTTTTTCCTGCAACCTCTTAAGGTTGTAGAAAAAATGCTTTTAAAAGTAAAAAAAAAAAAAGTTGGCCACGCCCACCCAGTCACATTACCCCCCCTCAAGCCACACCCACAGAATCGGTAGTAACAAATTTTAGATTTCACCCCTGGATTCAACTGATGGATTGCGTTGAGGAACTGTGCATTGGGGTATAAGCGGGGTGGCTCTGGAATTATGCTTTAACTACCAGCAGCCAGTTTGAGATAAGGAAGGTTCCCCAAACTGCTGAAAAGAAAAATGAAGAAGATCTTCCTTCTCCTAGGAAAAAAGTTTGGGAGCATCGTTCTGGACGGTTCTTGAAGAAGAAAAAGAGAAGAATCTCTCCTTGGACTTTTCTGCTTTCCTGTCCTTCAATGGGGCCTTCAAAGAAGGAGGTCAGAGAAATGCAAAGCCAACAGAAGTAGGGAAAGAGAGAAACCAGGAATTTCACGTCCGGTATTGTCCACTTCCCAAACCAGCCTGATTCCCGAGCAGGCAAAGAATTCCCCTGCCAGCTCTCTTCATAATGCCTTTTGTCCAGAGATGTTCCCAGCACCCCACCTTTACCTCTGACAGGTTGACAGAGCAGGTTAATAAGTGCTTTCCACTTCTCCTAAAGGCTAATTAAATATTAATCCACATGGTGAGGTCAGCAAAAATAACAAACAATTGGCAGAGCAAAATTCGTTTAATTAATTCTCCTGTGGAGGTTTGGAAGGTATTTATTGTCCCCTGGCGCACAGTGAAATCAAATCTTATTGTTACTGGGACTTCAGAGAGCTGTTTTCCCCACCCCCCAGCCCACCCCTCCCATTCCTTTTTATACTTTTTTAAAAAATCTAGTTTAATCTAGCCATCTTTGTCTTGGAACATCCTGCAGTGCAGAGACAGAAGGAGCAGAAGATGGGCTAAGTCAGATGGCCCAAGTAGAAGAAGCACCATGGACTTGGGGTGTGATGACAGCCCTCCCAAATTTAGAAAAATGGTGCAAATCCAGAAGGTAGGACAGCAATCACTCTGAGAAGGAAAGGAGCTGCTAGTTGATAGGACGCCCTTCTCTCCATCGGTGGAATTTGATGGAGTCTAAGTCCCTTTTGAGAGCCAAGAAGGGCCGAGAAAGTCAATTCCCTAAAGCCCAAGGGTTTAAAGATCCATCACTTTCTTCTACTCCCTCCCAACCTTTGCACTGAAACTTTCCATGGACACCTTCAGCCGGGTCATTATTAGATTGTGAGCAATCTCAGACATCAGACCCTCCAGTCTAGAAAGAGAGATTGGATGAAACTCCCCCACGCCTTCCTTTCTTCTGGTGCAGCGCTGGAGAGTTTCCATGTTAATTTTTTATTTATTTGAAACTGGCACTGGAAGGGTTTTCAAAGTGAGTCTAAAGTAATTAGGCGTTCCCGCTGATGGATTGCACAGAAGGGACATGTGGATTATTTATTACAAAGTCACTTGCTGGAAAGGTTAGAGCCTTAGAAGTAATTATTTTCCCTTTTTCTTTTTCATTTTTTTTTTAAAGTGAAGGAATCAGCAGGGGAGAGAGTAGCTAAAGTGCCTTCGTCGGAAATTCTCCCCTGGTTTAACTTCTTTTCACTGAGTTGTACATGCTCGTGCACCTAACGTCCTTTTTTCCTGAGGGAAAAGGGGGCCGGCCAAGAACGAAAGGGGGAAAGGAAGTCAGTGTGTGTTCAGAAAAGTTCTCTGCACACCCTGGATTTCAGAAGCATCCTCCATCTTTATAACTCTGCTGGTGCTTAGCTCCTTCAACCCACCCAATGGAGATTAAGACAAAGCCCTCTTAGCTGCAGTTACTACACTTTAAGTAGCAAGGTGAGATTTGGGGAACAGAGGGGAGAGCCAACATTAGTCTGTGGGCTCTTCCTCCCTGGGATCACAGAAATCTGTGTGTAAAATAAAACCTACATTTATATACCCTTCAAAAGAGACGGTGAGAAAGAACAGATCCTTTGCAGCGGCCTATGGCTAGAGAAGCAGGGATTGACACCAGACAATCTAGAAAAACCAATACCCTAATCAAGGAACTATCAAGGATAAAACTACCACCACCACCCACAAGCAAACCAAAATGGTAGGGAAAGTTACTGTATAGAAACAGGGATCAAAACCCCCACATTTTCTATCGCTAATGTTGCCTAGTTGCTTAATAAAACAACTATAAGCAAACAACCAAGCTCAGAGAATCACCGAGATTCAGATCCAGAAAGGAATATACAAGAGCAAGTTAACAATCAAGGAGTTCTTGCAAAGAAGAATCCTATTCTGTTCTAATCCAGGATAAGGATTAGAATAGAAAAGATGCCATGCTCTTCCTCTGCTAATTATGCCCCTGGTAGGAGATCTTGGGCATTTTGTTCCTTTCTGAAATCTACCTCCATCCTCCCTGCCTCCTTCCCCCTCCCTCCCTCCCTCCTTCCTTCCTTCCTTCCTTCCCTTCCTTCCTTCTTCCCTTCTTTTCTTTCCTTCCCTTAACTCTCCTTCCTTTCTTCCTTAGCCCTGTCTCCTTCCTTCCTTCCTTCCTTCCTTCCTTCCTTCCTTCCTTCCTATCTTTGTCCACGATGACCAGTGAATCTCTGACCTTGAGAAAGCAGCCCCCAGCAGCAGGCAGGCAGTAAGTCTTCCTTAGATGAATATGCAAAGCTGCAATCAAAAAAAAAAAAAAAAGGTTTGCACCAGGGGAGGGATAATTGCTGCGAACATGTTAACACAGAGCTGGATCTTTAGGCTTCTAACAGCTTCCTAAAACCCAGCAAGCACTGAACCAACAAATGCAAGCTGAGACAACAAGTCTTCTGGGCACTGGTGGTGTGGTGGACATGGGCTGTCTGGAAAAGTTGAGCCCATGATTAACACCCACGCTGACTGCGGGGGTCAGAGGCACATGGGCCAGTAAAGACGGAAAGACAGCTGGAAAGAAAAAAACTAGGTTGTGATGGGCCAAGAGAGGCAACCCAGGCCAGAAGAAGGCCTCTGCGAAGGCCTCTTAATCTAGAAGAACCATCGTGAAACTGGTTTCCCAGTGAATCAAGAGCAGAACGGACTGTAGTTGTTTCTCCTCAACAGCTAAGTCAGAGTTCATAATTGAAAGGCTCCATTCATAATGAACAAGCCCAGGTCCAAGCCCGATACTCTATTTGCTTACACTAATGGACAGAATCTTGCCGGATTAAATTATGAAAAATTATTTAAATTTTAAATAATTTTTAAACTTAAAAAAAATGCTTCAACTCCTTTTGCCCAGACAATATCCCTCTCTAGATTATCCTCTTCACTTCCTATACTCTATAAGTTGCTTAGAGTTGTAATGCTCTAGAGTAGTAATATTCCACCACTCAAAGCCCCTCTCTAAGGGAGATTTAAGAACTGTGAGATGTAAATAAATAAATATGTCACTGCCCAACATCAAATTAACAATGGTTGAGGTCACTAGAAGAGCAAGAACCAGAACTTGGTATCTCCCTGGATACCTGAAGGGGGTAGAGGGAGGGGGGAATGAGAAGGAGAAGGAGAAGAAGAAGAAGAGGAAGAGGAAGAGGAAGAGGAAGAGGAAGAGGAAGAGGAAGAGGAAGAAGAAGAAGAAGAAGAAGAAGAAGAAGAAGAAGAAGAAGAAGAAGAAGAAGAAGAAGAAGAAGAAGAAGAAGGTGGTGGTGGGCAGGGGAAGGACACTGCAAAATCTCCATTCCCTTCCCACTCTGGGGCCAGCCAGAAGTGGCATTTGCTGGGTCTCCGAACTGCTCAAAATTTCCGCTACTGGTTCTCCAGAACCTGTCAGAACCTGCTGGATTTCACCTCTGGTCCCTACCCCTGGTGGGCTCTCCAAATAAAAGTCTGTCCTCTGTGAAGCAGGATTACATGAGCACCCTTGTTGGGGTCCCTCAAGAACTGAAAGTGAGCTAGCCAACAATCTCCTCTGCTTCCTCTTAGGGATCTCGCTCGCTTTTTTTCATCATCTCCCTGAAAAGCGAGCCAATTTGTCACCCGCCTTGTGATCAGAAGAAGGCGAAGACAAGGGAGAGAGGCTGTCAATGCTTGGGCCACCCAGGTGGAACTTTCTCCCTCCCAGCCTTGGCCTGTGGGACTCCCTTGTAAAGAGTTGGCCTCTGCCAGGCACCAGGTGTAATGTCTTACAGATGTGAGATGGAACAAAGCCTCACGCTGTCAAGCTACAGAGGAGAGGCAGGCTGCAAGCCGTGGATCATCACCTACGATTGATCCCTGCTTCTTCTGAACAAGTGGTCCCCTCAGTCAAGTTAAAGGGACTCTTTGGGGAATGGTTTCAAGTCATTTGCTTGCTGGAGGTGTTTTTTTTTATCTTAGTGGAATAAAGCAAAGCTTGAACAATGTTGGTTCACGAATGAAGGCAAATATATGTGTCCCAGGATAATGTTACAGGATCTAATCTGGGTCAGTCACAATGTTGGTTCAGTCCTTACGAAAAGTGTAGATTAAATGAGAATTTTGATCCATGCAGCTCAATATTTCTTCTATGATGGATGGGCCAATAGTCAGTAATGGATGGTCCACCTATGCTTAATATTTTCTCACAAGAGTTTGTCCATCTAAACCAGGGGTGAAATCCAGCGGGTTCTGACAGGTTCTGGGGAACTAGTAGCAGAAATTTTGAGCAGTTCGGAGAACTGGCAAATACCACCTCTGGCTGGCCCCAAAGTGGGGGGGGGATGGAGATTTTGCAGTATCCTTCCCCTGTCACGCCTATCAAGCCACACTCACCAAGCCATACCATGTCCACCAAGCCATGCCCACAGAACCGGTAGTAAAAAATATTGGATTTCACCACTGATCTAAACATACCATTGACTACAACAGGGATGATTCCTCGAGCTGTGGTATTGTATAACAGAATAACAGAGTTTAGAATAGAATAGAATAGAATAGAATAGAATAGAATAGAATAGAATAGAATAGAATAGAATAGAATAGAATAGAATAGAATAGAATAGAATAGAATAGAATAGAATAGAATAGAATTCTTTATTGGCCAAGTATGATTGGACACACAAGGAATTTATCTTGGTGAATATGCTCTCAGTGTACATAAAAGAAAAGATACATTCATCAAGAACCATAAGGTACAACACTTAATGATAGTCATAGGGAACAGTCAATATAGATCTTAAGGATAAATCTTAAGGACAAGACCTCCTCTTAAGAAGGTCTTCTTGTCCAACCTCCTGCTCAGGCAGGAAACTCTATACCTAACATCTCTATTGTCTATATCAGGTTGTCCAACCCTTATGGGGTGGGAAATTCTGGGAGTTGAGGTCCACAAGTCCTAAAGTTGCCAAGGTGGGACACCCCTGGTCTATAGATGGACAGTCAATCCACACTCAACATTGGAATGCACCATGTGGTATATTCAGAATCTCTTTTGTCAGGACTCTGTAAACTCAGCTCTTATAAACCAAAGTTAATGCTGAGGAATAATGGGAACCGAAGTCTTGTCTGGAAGTTCCCACAGCTAACCTCCTTATTTTTTTGGTCTTTTGTTTTTTAACCTGATCTCAAAAGTTCAGGAAGAGACTCTCCATTCGACTAGGGATGCACTCTCCAGCTTTTCCCAAACTGATGTTCTCCAGATGTGCTTCATCCATACCGCTCTGAATCCCTAGACCTTTGCAGAACTCCTCTAACCAGCCTCTTTATCAGGTAATGGAGACTTGCAGATCCATTGGTGAGCCAGATCAATTATTGCCCCTTGTTTGTTTAAGTTGGGTCTTCTGCATGCTGAAGCTTATCATACATGGTACTTCTCTGGTGGATGGAATTGCAAGGAATCTGGCAGACGGTTTCAAGGTGGTGGAACCCATCCCGCTTTGTCTTCCTTATTTCCCAGTCCTGCTGTGTCAACCTCTACCCCCTGCCCCAGCAACAATGTTGTGATTTGGGGAAGACTTTTCACCTTTAACCCTAGACATGTGTGGAGAAAACCCCTTAGAAGTTAGCTTGTCGCTTTGTCTTAGGGTTGGAAACAACTGATTTATGTGTATCCTGGGAGCACAACTGACCGCAATTCTGGAGGGTCGCTGGCAATATTTTGGCCCAGATCTCCTGAGGCTCATTTGCGAATCCTACACTTACACCCCACGCTGGCCATGTGTGGGATTCCAGCTTCTGGAATTTGAGCAGGCAGCTTGATGGAGACCATGTTCCTTTTGAAGGAGCGCTTTGAGCCCACGGCAAACTGCTGAATCCTTCAACTTAAGTGTGTGAGCTCAGCCAACATATAGCTGGACTTCCCAAAGAAGTGAGCAGGCCAAGAGAAAGGAACCAAGAGGTCAGAAGACCAACGGGAGAGAACAGCTAATCGAAATGGGTTGCAGGGAAGACAACGTTTGATTGGGTTAGACTGTGGTGGCATAATGGACCTTAACTTCTTCCTACAAGAGATGATACAGCTTTTCATCTCCCAAGGAATGGAGGGCCCCAATTTCAAGTCCGTCCATTGGAGGAATTCATGAAGGCCAGCCAAGAGAATCTGCCTGGGGCAACACTAGGAGAATGTTCTTTAAAATGATGTTGAATGTGGATGGTGATGTTGAGGGGCCACACAAGTTGCTTCTACACCCTTTGGAGCCAAGCTGGTGATCATCTTGACATGACTGGTAGGCCAAGAAGATGAAGAGCAATGGGAAACTGCTTCATAGCACCACTGGAGAGGGGGCCAGTCGGCCTGGGAAAACCCGCTTTTCAGTCCTTAATTGTAGGACTCACATTGCTGCTGCTCCTTTGCCTGGGTAGGATTTGTTTACTTTCGAAACTGCAGCTTTTTCTTCTTTTCAAATACCCCGCTGTGAAAACATGGGTTGGCTGTGTGTTTTTAGCTAGCTGGATTTGTTAGTTTTAAGCAGTGTGTTTTCAGTTTGAAGGAGAAAAAAAGGGGTAAGGCATGCAAGTCGGCCGGCTTCTTTGCAAAGGGAGAATATTTATATGAAACTTCTAGTACTTCTTAAACACATTAAACAGTATTCTAACTTCAGTGTTGTTCAGCATTGTTCTGACACCCAGTTTTCCTTTTTTTTGGTCTTCTGCTCCATATCCATTTTCAGCAACTCATTCAAGACTGAAAGCAGTCTTTAAATATATATATATTAAAAAAATCCAAGATCAGCCATCTTGAGTTATTGACTTATACCAGAGGTGGGGAACCATGGCCCCTTTAGGACTTGTGGACTTCAACTCCCAGAATTTCTGCTCAGGAATTCTGGGAGTTGAAGTCCACAAGTCATAAAAGGGCCATTGTTCCCCACCCCCTTGGCTTAGATAAAGACGTTTCCATTCTTCCGTAAAAACAATGGAGAAGAAATGAGAACAAATATAATCTAGTGGTTAAAGGGTTGGATGAGGATAGGACCACCAAGTTCAAGTCCATCCTCAACCACTGGCTATCCTGAGCCAATCCTTCTCCCTTGGCCTAATTTACCTCTTGGGTTACTGTGGGGAAAAACAGAAAAAGCCAACTGAGAACTGCTAGAAGAACAGTGGAAAATAAGATTAGCAAGTCAATCTGTAGAGCAGTTTATGACCTCCTCTCCATGGGTCTGTTTGAGTTGAATGACAATTGGGAATTCACTAGTTTTAAAATCACTCAATTTCCACGGGGATTCTTCTCTATTTATTTCATAACTTGCAACTCACCTGATGACCCTTAGGAGACCTACCTAAAAAGATAGGTTCCCCCTCTCTTTTAGCTGGAGGTGGTTTCAACCACCAACCCTGCATCTCAGGGTCTCGAACGTGTCTCTCCTGAAATGGGGAAATCTACCCAAGAGAACATCTCAGTCCAGACCAACTATCATGGGTAGAACCATCTCTGCATCTTCTGCAGATCAGTGTGGAGATCACCGCTTGCTTCTTCTGCCCAGCAGGGCTTCTCCATCTGTCCTCTCCTCCCTCCTTCCTAGCCCCCCAGCCATGATTGCAAGAGAGTTGGTCGGGAGGTCCTCTCTGCCCCATCCCAGGGAGGAGGAGGACATTGAACGCTGCCTGCAAGTGCCAGCGAGATGCGCCCAACACAGCTGTCAGCCGGGCTTTGTCAGAAACCAAACACAGTAACTGTTTAACGATTTAACTGCACTAATGAATACTGGGCCAGATATTTTCAAGGCCTGTTCAGACTGATTACTTGGAGAGCTGAGTATGTCTACCAATTACCCAGGCAATTAGGCAACTAATTAAACACTTACCCTCAGCTTCATAAACAGGAGAGAGAGAGAGAGAGAGAAAGAGAGAGAAAGAGAAAGAGATGAGGGGGAGGAAGCTGGCTCTCTTTCCAATGAAATATTAGCTGTCAGGAATTGCTATCCAGGCACAAATGAAAAGCGCAGACAGACTGATGTCGTACCGCTCACTTCCTTATTCTGATCGGATCATTTTCACAGACAAAGAATGAAAACCAGGAAGGCCTCAAAAGTCTCAGGTCTGGGCCAGGCACTGAATTTCAGGTGCAGCCAAGTTATTAGCTCTCACTCTGGGTGTTCAGAGCGAGGAGACATATTTCTTCACTGCATCAGAGCCAAAAGCAACGATCGCCCAATTCCATCACGCCAAATGCTCCTGCTTGCTCCAACGCAGCTAATTAAAGTTTGCGGTGGGTAATTCTGGCTTGACTTGCAACCCGCTCGGAGGCTACTCACTCTGGGAGAAGCGTTCAGAAGCACCAGATCAATCCTCGCCCCTTTGTCTCCTGATGTAAAGGATCAATTAATGGCCTACACGTAGGAGTGTATGCATAGCTGCTAATTGTACCCTTCCCTTATATGCTACCAAGTTGCTCCCTGGAGTTATAACTCAGCTTGGTATCATATAGGCTACCAGTTGTCTTTCCCCATTCTCCACCATGAGCAAGGCCTTAATTCGTTCAGTGAAAGATCTTGGAGCACATTGAGGACTCCTCCAGATTCTGATGTCATGCGATGAAGCTTGGAGAATGTCTATGTGTATCAAACCCAAAGAGCAAGAATGACATGTGGAGTTACTTCTGAGCAGTTCCTTTATTATTCAGCTATAGACAGAATCTTGCCAGACTAAAGCAACTATCTGCATAACTATAGATTCTGTGAACTGCTAGGGAAGGTCCAGCCTTGCTCTCTTCCTGTCCACCAGACATTCCAAGCTCTACTGCCAGTTTGACCTCTGAGAAGGAGCCCCTCCCTCCTGCGAGTCCAGACTACATCCCACCAAAACATGGGGTATTCCAATCAGTTGGGACAAATTCTGAGATATGGACCATGTGCTCCAAAGTGAGATGATGGTCAGAGCTGGAGAACCTTCAAAGGCCTTGTAAACCTCATGGTGACAGCCCAGCAGGCCAAAGGGCTCTGCCTACAAAACTGTAGGCCATAGCCACCCATCTTTTTGAAGTTTGTATAGGTTTTGTTCTAGAATTGTGCTTTAGCTACAGCTATGCTGCTGCTTGAAAAATAAGGAAACAGTGCACCATAGGCAAAAGAGACTCGTAATTTTGGACTTCTAGATATATAGCCAGAATGGAGATACTTTTGCTTGGGTTGGTGAGGTCCACCTTTGATAAACAAACAATCCACAAATGTGTTTATTGGGAGGGGATCTAAAAATGGAACTCTAGGGACATAGATTCCTTAACTATAAATAAATTATTGGGGGCTCCTCAAATATCTGCACAAATGGAGGAGCTACTTCTGCGATAATGGTAGATGTGATAATCGTCTCGCACACTCTAACTTTCCACCAGCTGTTCAAGTTTTGTTTCTCTTTCTGCATGCACCAATCTATTTCAGGCACATCATCTGAAGCTGGATGGTCCAAGAAGAATTGTGGTACATAGAACTCCTGGTGGTCATCCCCCATTCCACGCTGGTCACTCCCAATCCATGTTTATTGACCAAATATTCCTGCCTGTAAGAATGGCTCTGAAGAACTGAATCAAACCAATTTGACTTTCTTGGGAGGGAAAAAACTCACCACTTCTGGTGGAGTCTTGCATAATAAATACAACTGCAGTTCCTCGTCTAGAGTGGGAGGGCTTAATTTCCCCCTCCCCACCCCCAAAGTCCATGGCTGAATTTTCAAGGACTTCTCTACCATAGATTAAGGCTTTACATATTGCTCTCCTAACCCCAGAGGGAACCCATTGAGGACAGGCTGACGTAGGCTGATAATGTCAAGGAAGGGAAAGGTTTGTTGTGTCTGTGGAGGTAGGAATCTGTTGGGGGTCCTTGAGTTCATTCCATGAAATGACCACCCCCACCCCCCACCCTGCTTCCTTTCTGAATGCCAACTCTGTGTGTGCCCTGATAGAGACAGGAGACGTGTTTTGATATGTTCTCAGTCTTTGGAGGCATTGAACACTTGGCAGTTTTCTCTTTAAATGACCCATTTCTGAGAGCGGAAGACGTCAGCCAATAAGCTGCCAGGCCCCCCACCACAGATATCCGGAATTTACATGCCATCCTCAGCGAACCGTGGCAGCTAATGGACACCCCTGCTGAGCTGGAGAACTGGGAAAATAGTTCCAGGTGATCACCAGCCCTCGCCAAAGAAGCGACTTTGGGTTTCAAGGGTGGAGAATAACCAGAAGTCACATGAAGAGGAATTCTGGCTTTCAGCTTGTTGGACCAGACAGCTTGATTTATCCATGGGGGGAGAAGGATGGCGTGCCACAATGCAATGCAAAAAATATACATATTTTAAAAAGACCCCACCGCACCTTCTCAGCTTGTTTCTGAGGTCATGGATGAAACCAGCAATCTATTTAGAGCTGTCTGCACCATTTTACGCTGTAGATGGGAATTCCACTGCAACAGGATTTCCCCAGCCCCCAACTACCAAAAATAAAAAAATCTTTGTAGGGTCTTCTATCCCAAAGTCTGGAAACCCTGCAACAGAAGACGATGCCAGAAGATTCCTGCTGTTATAGAAAACTTGTATCCTGTAGTATTCTGGTGGAATTTCTTTAGATTTGTACATTATATATATACGTCTGTATATTATAACCAGAATTCTTTGCTCAGTTTATTGTACAATATTTAACCTGTTCTTCCTCTCTTTCAAATTTCAACAACCGTTTCTACATTTTAGCAATTGCACGTTCATTACCAGTGGGCAACTTCAAGTCTTCCTCCCAGGAGCTCTTGATTGTGAAGGCGGAGATGGACTGGTCAACCTTTCAAGCTCAAGATGCTGGATAAAGAAGGATGTAAAATAGCCTGTAAAGAGAATAACAGAAGATGTTGGACAACCATTTGTCTGAAATGGTGTAGGGCAGTGATGACTAACCTTTTTACCATCGTGTGCCAGAGGGGGCGGTGGAGGGGGTTCGTGTGTGTGTGTGCCCACACCCATAATTCTATGTGCCCCACCCCACGCATGCATGCATGCATGCATGACCCCCCCTCCCCCCTGCTCCTGGCACGTGATGGCCCAGTAGGCCCGTTTTTCTCTCTCACCTGACTCCAGATCCTCTCTATGCATCTGGGGAGGGTGAAAACAGCCTTCCCCAGATGCATAGAGGCCTCCGATGGGGTGGGGAAGGCTGTTTTCACCCTCCCCTGACACATAGAGAGGATCTGGAGCCAGGTGGGAAAGAAAAACGGGCCTTCCCCACCCACTCACAAGTCCCCCAGAGGCAGGAAACATCCTGTTTCACTACTCCTGATGGGCCCAGAAGTCCTGAAAATCAGCTGGGTGGCACACACATGCATGCCAGAGCTGAGCTGGCATGCCCACTGATATGGCTACAGGTGCCACCTGAGGCATGTGTGCCATAGGTTCGCCATCACGGGTGAAGGGTCTTCTTCTCAAGCCGAGGGTTGGACTAGGAGACCTCCAAGGTTCCTTCCAACTTTGTTATTCTTAGTTCTCCCAACCACAGGTCGGTGGAATTCAACCGATCTCTCAAAGCCACAGACTTCCCAAGTTTACAAGCATGCGGTCCTGTAGAAATGAGAAACCATCTGGAAAAGCAATAGTTAAAAAAAGAAAAAGAAAAAAGAAAAAAGAAAGAAAGAAAACTAACCATTGCTCATGTTACTGTCAGACTCAAGGGACGGTGTTCCCTATCAATGTGTATCTTCCTCCGGGCTACAATTTGCTTCCTTCCAGAATCAACAGTATTCTTGAAACACTCAAGACGTTAACTCCCCAAGACTAAATTACTTCTAAAGTCCCTCCGAGAGGGAGGGGTCCGTACATTTAAAGATATATGGTCCTGAGTAACCCACAGCGTGAAGGTGATGTCCTTTATCCTAAGCAACGAGCACATACATTATGGGTTCTGAGAAGACCTTAGGGTGATGAAACAAAAGAGGAAAAGTCAAACTATTCAGAATGGTTTTTTTAAAAAAATTAAAATAAAAGGAATCCCCAGAATCAAATTTCTTCATATTTATATATCCCATAATGTGGTGTTTACCTTGTTTAACCCACTGAGTGCAGCGTATCACCTATATTCTGGAATGGGAAGACTCTTTCTTCAATACAGTTGGATTCACAGCTTCTCAAAAAAAAAAAAAAGGACTTTCTGAATGAGAACTGGACCTACCCTACGAATGTGATGTCAACCATGGTTAGGCTGCTGGTTTTTTGGATTCGTATGGCTGCCAGTTTGAGTTTGGTCAAAGAAATATAGGTTCAGTTCCAAATGGAATGATTCTCTGGAGGAATCTTCCAGGTTCTGGGAGAATCTATAGAGGAGGACTTGGGAATTCAATCCAAGCTTCTTGTCATTGAAGTAGACCTCTTCTTGACTGACCTTGCCTCCGTCTCGCCTTACCTGCCCCCAAAAGCTCCACCAACACCCCTAGCTTCGGTGCCAAAGACGCCGTGCCAACTTTTCGACGTAAAAGCACGGCAGAACTTCTGCTGAGGAAGAAAATCATTTTCCCCCTAGGCGTCTGGAAAGATCCAATCGTTTAAATTAAATGTAAGCATTGGAGAACACAAAAAGACCTCTGTCTCTAACCGGGAGAGCCGGTGACGTGGCCGATATTTATTACAGTGTAGGTAGTTTAAGAAAACAGAAGCATTCCGCCAGAGGCCTGGAGTCCGGGCCTAACCTGGACGTTGCACCGGTAGAGTTCAGTTGCTAATTAAATCTAAGTTGGACGCTTCTCCACAGAGGCTAGATTGTAACTATAAGAGGATGTTAATGTGGATTTTAAATATTTATTATAGCTGAGGTAGGTTATAAAAACAGAGATTCTTCCTTTCAGCACTCTATAATGGCAGATTTAGAGGTCTGTCTTTGGCCATGAGTGATTTTCCTGCAGCTGTCAAGGGCGGGAGGGCGATACATCACCATCCCAGCGAGCAATCTGGCTGGACAGTGAAGAATTAGAGATTTGATTTATGGAAGTCGAGGAGAGGTGGGGAGGGGAGGGGAATGTTGTTTTATCTGGTGTCTGGGTATGAATTTCTACACACCTGTTCCTAGCCTAGGTTAGGCTTGGTGTTCCTTGTCTGCCAGAAGATCCTCCTTGAGTTACTTCTCTTCTCCCTTTTTAAAAAGCCGAAATTGTGAAATTCTGATACCTGCACACACCTGTGCCAATGCCGTTAGGTTTAAGATTCAGTTGCCTCCGGTGGGAGAACTGCCTTCTAGGAAAATGAGAGGCAATAAAGTTTCTTCCAAGGCAAGCCAGACTATAGGTAATTGATCCATGGTGTTGACTTCTTTCTTCTGGAGAAGTTCTTCTTGAAAACATCCTGCTCTAAACTGGACCTGAAAGTCTTCTAGATAAGTGCAACCTGAATTTGTTTTCCAGGAACAGCCAATATGGTCTAGTGGTCAACAAATTGGAAACATTTCCTTGATCTTCTCACTCGTTGCCACCAAGCAGGTAGTTTTGGATCCTTTCAAAGTCTGGCACAAAATTCCACTCTGAATCACACCAGATGTCTACATTATCCAGGAAAGGGTCATAGTCTGGATCACTGTATTTTCATGCTAGCTCCAGCTTCTTAAGAGTTCAGGTTTGTGGCTTCAGCAGAGACCGCTGCATGGAAGACAGACATAGCTTCTCCACTGGCTTTCCCATGTTCACCACAACCACCACATATATTGGATCCTGCTGGAAAAGTTTATGTCCAAAACTGAATACCTTCTCCTTCACCCACTCCCCGAATGACAGCACAGCTACCAAATGGCATGGCTGGTGTGAATCAGCCTTTAAGTCTGACAAATATGTGCCATTAGAAGTGGTCCCCCAACTTAGTAAACCTGTTAATCCATGATATCCAGATATCCCTATTAATGACTAATACTATATATCGTATTTGCATCTCAGGGGCAGTGTTCCTTTCCAACTGCTTCAGGATGAAAAATGGCAGAGATACATCTCTTTCCAGGTCTGCATCCAATTTAGCAGATTTCTTCCATCTGGCTCCATAACTGAACAAGGAGGAAGATCCCATTCTGATCGTCCACCTTGGAGATTGACATGAGTTGGGTTCACTCAACTCATGCCCACAAGTGCTACTTTTGGACTTGCTTATTCATTCCTTGGGCTATCAAGACTTCTTGGGATCGAACATAGAGCCAATCCATCACCCAATCATCCAACCAACCAATTTAAAAATATATATATAGAAAGAATGTGCAGATGAATCCAACTGGATGTTATGTCTCTCTGGATGTTTGCAATTCACAGTTCCTGAGAGACTCTCCCCATCATGTTGGCTTGTGGGAACAGTTCTGGAGACATCATAAACCACACCTGAAAGTTGTTTTTCCCACTTGGAGTGTTTAACTAAGAGTCCGCCTGCTGTTCCCATCTCCCCCGCTGAGCTCAGATGGCATAGAAGGAGTGAATAATTTGCCCTCTTAGCACGTTCCCTTAGAAGGCAGATCTTCTTTGTTCTAGGATCCATGTAAAATCCAGAGCGAAAAGGGGGGAAGATTGATTTAAATCAACTGCTGATGTGGCGTTCCTCACTCTGCCTACCCTAAGCCTCCTTCAGATCAATTTTGCCCCCTACGACGGTCTCTATAATGAACGAAGGAGGTCTCTTTGAAGTAACCGAAACAGCAAACCTGTTCCTACCTTGGAATTCTGGCTGTTTCATTGCTGGGGTGGGGGGCAGGGGGGCGGGCGATACAAGAAGAAGGAAAAAAGTAAATATCCAATTTGTCAATATTACTCTTTACTCTGTTGGATGCTCCAAACCGAATCAAATTTGGGGAAATGGCCAGAGATAAGGCTGGAATGAATATTGCTTCCATTTTCATTGTGATGCAAACTTGGCTAATTCATCAAAAAGAAATTTGCACTTGTAAGGTATAGCTTTTCAATCCAAAGATGTAGGTAACATGATATTCACGAGAAAAGGCAAATGCTGATTTATTACTTAATTATAAATGTTAGTGGCAATTGTTTGTGGGTGACTTAAAGTAGGAAAAGTCACTTTCTCCTAACATCTCAAAGGGCTAGTGTCGAGCCCTGGACTGTGAGGGAAAACTGGAGGATAGGGTGTTTTTCTTCCTTGAAGGAAAAATGGATTATAAATGTAACAAATGAATATTAACAATCCATTCTGGACAAATGTTTGTTCAATTGTCATTTTACTGCGAATTTCCCTAATTTATCTCTTCAGAACTAAATAACGAAGTGAAATGTGATGACGATTTGAATCGGTCCTTTTAAAATTTGAAATGCACTTTTTCATTGGAAAAATACGGATCGCAACAGGCATATTCATAAAGGAATCAACTAAATGAGGATCTTAGACTCAGCCTGGGACGAATATTCAGCTGAGTTTCATCTTTCTGCAAATTTAACCTAATTCATCTTTTTGGAGCCAAACCATGAACTAAAAAAGCAATTCAGGTTTGAATCCAACCTTTTAAAATTTGAAATTGCACATTTTCATTGGGAAGAGATGGATAAAAATATGCACGTCCGTGAAAGTAACGTAAAAGATGGCATTATATTGAGGGAAGTATTTATCCATAAAAGTGAAAAGGACAGATCTTAGGAGCCTGGTGTTAGTCAGACACTCACAATGCTTATTATGGAAAAGTGCATCTATTAAGAGACGTGTGCATGAAAATGCATACAAATGAATCCTTAATGTGGAATTGTTTGACCCACTGTTTTGGAGAAATAATACATGGAACTAGTATTGAATTCTGGTGGAAAGTGGGGCAGGATTCAGAATTTCTAGGTACAGATTTTAATTCCCTCCGGCCCCGAGGCATTGGGGTGACCTCATGCAAAATTGGCAAAAAACTTACCGAAAGAAGGAAAAATGCATTATTTTCCAAATGGTAGCCGATAAATAAATCCCATTTTAATCTCAACATGGCTGGATAGGAATTTATCCCAGAAAGCCATCGTGTGCTGCTCGTGACTCTATTAGCCATGTAACCTAAGTCTCCAGCAAAATTATGTATTTGCAATTAGTGAACAAATAAGTCTTTCGATAAAAGCCAGAGTGATAGGGGAGAAAAAAAATTTTGAATAAAAAAAAGAAAGAAATGTTTCTAATTGTCCTTCTGTAGCTCCCTTGTTCACTGATCCATTGAGTAATGATAAAGGCATTAAATTTGGAGATTATGTGAGGAATTTCTAATGGGGCCAGACTGACTGTGTGGTTTGTCTCATTAAGAAGTGTTGGTCCAATCAGCCGGCTGGGTGAGCCGCCCCCCAATTGAATTAGTTCTGGTCAGATAGAGAAGCCTCCTCCAACCAGGTGCCCTTCAGGGACTAATGGGATACACAAAGAACTATTTTGAATATATATTTTTTCAAATTTTACTCATCTCTTTTGCATTTTGGTTTGATGGAAAAGAAGTTTCTTTCAATATTTCGTTTAAAGGACATGCAGTGATCCTATTATCACCGATGTTAAGTCCTGGTCTTCAGAGGTGTTTGGAGAAATTAGGAAACTTTGGTCCATCTGGGGGCTCAAGGAAGCGCCCTTTCTGGTCATCTCTAAATGATTTAATTCTCCATGCTGATAGGGAATTCTTGGAGCTGAAGTCCACACATCCTCAAGTTACCAAGGTTGGGAAACCCCAGCCTAGTATGATGAGTCCTAAACCATCAACTAGAAGCTACACAGTGGATTCACCCAACATCTTGAGCCCAACATGTTAGCTCTTACCTTAGAACAATGTGTCTATGCTTACTAACAGTGGTGTCCAGTCCAGTGTCAGAAACTGGAGTCTCCCAATGACTGTTGTCAGAAGAATTAATGCTTCCTGCCACTGGCTGGTGGGACTTCCCACAGTGAAAAAGGGGAGACAAATCAGAAAGGTCTCAGATTGGTTCTTAATGGTTTCTAGAATAGATTTACTAGCACCGTGGGCTGAGTAGACCTCAATAATCTGGAGAACGGTGATTCAATGGAGATACTGAAGTTTCTTCTAAAACGTTCTATATTCACAGAAAGAAAGACCTCTCTACAGAAATTCCTTTCAGTCTGGGGCATAGAAAGGTGCACAGGAATACAAGAATGTCATAGATTGCCCTAGATCAACTTATTTTCCAAAGCACCTGAAGGCAGGATAAGAAGCAACCGATGGAAATTAACCAAGGAGAGAACCAACCTAGAACTAAGGAGAAATTTCCTGAGAGTGAGAATAATTAATCAGTGGAACAGAAGTTGCCTCCAGAAGTTGTGAATGCTCCAACACTGGAAGTTTTTAAGAAGAGGTTGGACAGACACTTGTTTGAAATAGTGTAGGGTCTCTGATTGAGCAGGGGGTTAGACTAGAAGACCTCCATGATCCCTTCCAGCTCTATTCTGATTGATTGATTGATTGATTGATTGATTGATTGATTATATACAAAACCAAGTTCTGGAGGATAGCAAGAAACCAAAATAAAATTCTGCTCCAATCTCACACATGCCAACCACCTTATTCCTCAGCTCAACTGTGACAGAGTTGTTACCTTGGTTTGGGAGTGTATGAACATCCCTGAGCTTAAATTTAATTTGTCATCTTTTCAATTGTGCCTGATTTTTCTATGGGGCCAAATGCATTTCTGTCATTGTCGGGGTTGGTCTCAGCCGTCTGATCCCCCCCCCTTCACCCTTCACAAAATCTGTAGCTCTTCTTTCATACATACATTCCAGCCAAAACTTCTCATTTGAGATCTATTGGCTCCCCATTTATTTTCATTTAAAAACAGCTTATCCTTCCGAGCCTGGATTTGTTCATGCAGATAAAATTGAAATTGGTTTGCAGAGTTAGCCTCTGGATTTCAAGTGTTGACATCCTCTGTTTTTCCAGTTGTTTTATTGGGTTGACCGAGAAGAAGCGGGGTGGAAAGCAGAGGGGAAAAAGCTTCTCTGAGGCTTATTGTGGGCAGCTGGTTAAATAGACTACCCCCCCCAAAAAAAAGAGGAGGAGGAGGGAAGAAGAAGAAAGGGAGGGAGGGCGGGAGGGAGGAAGGAAAGAAGGAAGGAAAGGGAGGGAGAGGAGGGAGGGAGGAGGAAGGAAGGAGGGAAGAGGAGGAGGAGGGGAAGGAAGGGAGTGAGAGAGGGGCAAGGGAGGAAGAAGAGGAGAAGGAGAAGAAGGACTGTTAGGGCAACTTTCTACTACCGTGGTGGGAAATACAGAGAAAATCAGAAGCCAGCTGTAAGAGGTTTTGCTGACAGATTTATTTCTGTACATATAGAAACTACTCAAGAGCTTGCAAACTGGAGCAGTCTATCTGATGCTGCTATTTTTAACCCTGCCTTTTTAGGGTCTTAAACCATAGCAGCATTCTAATCCACCTGGTTTCTAGCAGCCATACATTGCAGCCAGAGTCAGAGTCCTCTTAGGCGGGAAACATTTCAGCTCCTGTGATGGACAGCTGTCAAACTGCTGGATGTTTCAGCAAGAAACACCCAGTTCTTTTGCCCAGACTGTGGTACACCCATCATTGCCTTCCAAAGCTTCAAAGCCCCGGGAACAAATGATCAGATTATTGGGAATCTTAGTGGCCTGGAGGGAATGCACCACTTAACCTGGAGATGTGAAAATGTTGACAATCCAGAACTTCAGGGAGGGGAGAAGCAAAGGCTGAGCGGGCAGGGGGGAGGGAGGGGAGGGGGGGAAATAAAGCAAAACAAAAGCAGGGAGCTGTTAACAAGTCAGGTAAATTAAACTGCAGCCTCACTCTGCTAACAGCCCCGCTTGTCAGCAGCAGCAGCAGACGGATGTGAGCAATCAGAGCAGAGCGTGGGCCAGGCCCTCCACCTCGGCTGCCCCTGGCCCTGGTTTGCAGGGGGAGACCAAGAGGCAGCCAGGCTGGAGGAGGTGGGATGCTCTGGAGAAGGAGAAATGCCTGGACTAAACCTGCACCCCACGTTGCTCCAAAAATATCCCACTCTTCTCAGCTTTCTCTTCTCCTCCTCAGTTTGCGTTGCTTTCTGATTGTGACCCTTTGAGGGGAGGTCAGGCAAGGTGGATTGTTGGAGTTGTTATTGGGAGCAGGTCTGTGAAGGGAGTTGCGGCAGAACGAAGGTGTTGTTGCAACTGTAGAGCAGTGCACACTTGTGATTCCCTCCTTCCTTCCTTCCTACCTTCCTTCCTACCTTCCTACCTTCCTTCCCTTCCCTTCCCTCCCTCATTTAATTGGAAGCTTAGCATCCCCCAATATTTAGATTTGATGTCCAGATGTTCAGATTGAAGCCATTTTCTAAACCCAGATGAGAAGATGATGCAGTGGTGGGATTCAAATAATTTAACAACCGGTTCTCTGCCCTAATGACCAGCTGGGTAGACGTTGCTCTGTGGGCATGTGACTGTGTGGGTGTGGCCAACCCAACGTCACTCACGCCAATGGGCGCTTCGCCTTAGCTGTTACAATGTAATAAGGGTTAATCCAAGAGGCAGTTTCTGTAAACAGGGCAATAAAGATTAGGCTAGAAACAACACCAGAATGTTTCCTTCCTGCTTTCCTTACAGGATTAGCCCTGTAAAGTGGGGGAAAAAAAAAGATTTCTTCCAACAGCTGCTTCTCCAAACTGCTTAGAAAGTTAACAACTGGTTCTCCTGAATAGGTGCGAACTGGCTGAATCCTACCACTGAGACGGTGCCAATCCATTTAGGCATAGAGCCCCAGAAGCTTCTTTCCCTTGTTGCCTCTTCCTCCTCCTCCTCCCCTCCTCCTCTTCCTCTTCCTCCTCCTGCTCCTCCCCCCTTCCTCCTCCTCTTCCTCCTCCGCCTCCTCCCCATCAGCTTTATGGGCTTGGGAACTCCTACAGAAAGAGGGTGGGGCAGAACTGTCCCAGCCCCTGCACCTGGTCATCTTCAACAAGACCAGCCGACAACATCAGTAAAAGAGTTGTTGACTGGCAAGAAATCAATTTGTTCTAGAAGTAAAAGATTAAAAAGCCGGCGGAGTCCAGTGGCCGGTGGGAACCAGTCTTCATTGTTTACCTTTTGATTTTTTTCCCACCACTGAGGAGGTGGGCTTCCCATTCGTCGGCTGGAACTTCAGCTGTATTTACAAACAAAAGCTGGGAGGGGGTTGCATCCACCTTTTGCAGATGCCAAGCCACTGCCCCCTCCTTCTAGCATAAAGGATGGGAAACAGCTGGTGAGCCTTGTACCCACGGCGGAAAGCTTAGGACTGGTCCCATCTGTTTCTTTGGCCATTCTTGCCCAAGCTGAATAAGGTTGCTTAATATTCACGTGGCAGCCATCGAGGGCTACAAGATAAATGTTGGCAAAATGCAGGCAGGTTTAATAAAGAGGCCAAAAGAGCAACTGATGAAGAAGGAGGGAGTCAAGCCCCTTAAATTACAAAACCAGGCCGTGCCCATTTTAAGCAATCATGGCAGATTAGAAAGCCAATCCCCTTTCTTTCTCTGGGTCTGAAGTATCTACATCTTTTATTCCTTTTCTTTTCTCCGGTCAGAGAAATGTCAGAGTTACCCTATGCCAAAATCTCCCATCCACGGTGCTTTTTGGGTTTTTTGTTTTGTTTTTTTTATAAAGGAAGCTGGAGTTGATTTTGTTTTAATATTCATCCATAATTTTTAATTTGATCTCTTTGTGCCGAAATACCTCGGATGGGGGTTATGATTGCAGGAAGCATTTGGCTGATGGAGCCAAAGGTTTGCTAGATTAGATCAGACAGTTAAGTTTAACTTAAGGTTTGCTGTTTGGAGAAGAAGAATAGTCGAGCTGCTTAAATATTATCCAGGATTGTAAACATCAAATCAGGCTACCTGACTAAGTTGTTCCTCCAGTCTAAACGGTCATTCCAGAAAAGCTGAGCTGATTATCCTCTTCTTCTCAGGGAATATAATTTGATTTGCAGAAATTTGGGGCCAAATCTGGCGCGATGGCAGGAAAAGCGCCTGCCTTATTAATTAAAAGCTAGGTTTTTCTCTCCCCAACTAGATCAGACGAAGTAGAAGAAGAAATACCCCCTGATTGTCCCGAATAATATTCCCTGTAAATCAAATCCTTTTACAAGCCGTTGGCATAATGTGTTAAAAAGAAAAAAGAAAAAAGACTGGGGTTGCTCTAAGGATATCTCAGTGTGTTTCTTCGTTCGTATTTCCCCGGTTGTCTTGCCTGTAAGAGGACTATAAACTCAAGGGAATTGTTTAACAGACATTCACTGGGTCAGTGTATTAGAACAGACTCAAGTCTATCAGCCAGATGGTGACTTCAAAAAGGGAGGGGGGAGGCAGGGAGACCCTGACACACCATTTCGAATGGATTTCACGCAAAGCCTCCTGAGGGGAGCCAGTGGGAATCTGGCAATCAGATCTGTTGTGAATAAATATTACAAAATTACCAATTAGAAGAGGGGATGTTGAAAATGTTTGAGTGATTCTGAAGTCTCTTTGTTCCCCGCCTTCCCTCTTTAGACAGCCGTGCAGATCCCTCAATTGTAGGGAAACAGTCCCCAAATTTATTAATGGGGCTGCTCAAATTGGTTCCTGTAAAAGAGAGAGAGGCAAAGTGTATTATTATTATTATTATTATTATTTTACATTTTGTCAACGTAAATTAAATTTATTTATTTTTTTACTATTTTTTTTAAAATGGAACATTTCTTTGTCACTTTCAAACCCTGCTTTTCCCCAGCAAGCAAGCTGTAATTGCCAGGATGCTGACTTTATTATTGTTTAAAAATATATTTATATCCTGTTTCTCATTAGTGTAAACATCACAGAGCATAGGAACGTAGAATAATATCATCCTTATTTGAAATCACTGGCTGCTTATAAGCTATTAGAAAGGTCCTGAAGGATACAGCCTCTCATCAATTTGAAGTTCTGCTAAAGGATGTATCTGAATGACATTGTATCATCATCATCATCATCATCACGTCTATTTCCAAAACTCGTATGAATGATAGTGTTTCTCCATCACATTCAAAGCACCAAAGATCTCTTCCAGCTGGCCGCTGAAGTCATCTTCAACATTTCTTCTTCTGAGCTTAAAGCAGACCAAAACTGACCCACACAATATCCTTGGCATTGTGGTGTCAATCCCCAGTAGAATATTGCATGCTCTTTTCCCAGTTCTTATATCAGTTGGATGAGATGGTTTGGTTTTGTTACTTTAATGTACAAAAATAAATAAATAAATCAACTCTTCCAAATATCTCCAGTCTTGCCCACTTTAATGGCATCAACTCAACGATATTCAACCTTGCAACCTTTGGAGATTGGAAATAAATGAGCTAAAATTTAAAAAGAATATGCCCCACTAGATAAAGACTATTTGAATCAGATGTAAGGTAAGGTAGATCCCAGGACTGGCCCTGTCCTTAAGGAAAACCAGGCATGAGTGGATGGGATTTGTAGTCTGACTCATCTGAAAAACAACTAGTTGGAGGAAGGCAGTTCTCTCTCTCTCTCTCTCTCTCTCTCTCTTTCTCTCTCTCTCTCTCTCTCTCTCTCTCTCACACACACACACACACGTCTCTTGTTCTTTCCCTCAGCCCAACTTACTACACAGGGCTGTTGTGGTACAGTCCTTATGAGAGAAAAGAATGCCATGTCTGCCATCTTGAATTCCTAGAGGATAGGGGAGAGATAAATGGATTTATTTATTACTTCAACATATCTGAATGGGAGAATTCATTGATGAATTCATCATCAAAACCTTGTGGAGACCCAGAAATGAGGGAAGGAGAATTCTATGCTCCTTAACTTCATACCTGAATCCCGTTGGTTGCATCAGGATACAAGTTATGGCTTCCAACTGCAGTCAACTGTAACATCAGAAAATATCAGTTGGCCCCTTTTTATTCATCCTCCTTGGAATTCATCATCTTCTTTTCCTGCTACCGTTTTGACTTTCCATGGCTTCTGTGCAGCTTTGATCGAACCTGGTTTTGTCGATTGTTCTCTGGAATTCTTTCCCTTCCTTTCCCACCCATCAGTTTGGTTCCTCCTAAAAAAATTAGAGTGAGTTAGTAGGTGATGTTGTTGATATTGTTCTTTCCATAAACTTCTGATCCTCCTTGTGGCATCATGCTAGTTTTCAGAGAGAAGGTATTACCCTGCCATGAAGAAATGTCCTGTTTCAGAAACATCTGGGAAACACCTGTGCTCCTTGTCCAACAAAGCTTTAAATAATCCCAACTGTCACTTGGAGCTCCTGGGCTCCAGGGATGCCATGATGTTGATCCTCACCAAAATAGACCATCACAATCAGAATTGGCTCAGGTCACCCAAGTTCATGAGAATCCCTTGTTACAGCACTTCTCACCTTCTGAGCTTCTGGGTGACCTTTCCGAGCAACTCTCTTTCTCTCGTAGCCTTAATGTACCCCTAGCTATGTTTCTGTCTCACCACAAAGGGCGTGAAATTGCATCTCCTCCCAAACTCAGGAAGGTTGTTAAGGAGAGAGACAAATAACGACCAAGTAGTAAGAAAAACCAGAAGACAGGATGCAAAATGTGGAGTTCAGATATTTTTGGATTGGAGTCTGGAACAAAGCTGGAGGTCTACCGAAACTCCTAAAATGGTCCTTCAGACCAGACCATTCCTGGTGAAGAGGGTCATAACAAACAATTTCAGCCTCTACCCTGAACATTGAGCTATTACAGGTGCTTAATTGTCTTTGTGTTGTATCAACAGTATCTTTTTCTATTCTCCATGCTCATTCCAGATAAATTATTCACCACTGGAGCCATGCAAGCCTTTGGTAATCACCAGGGTGCTGACTTTATTATTGTTAAAATTATATTTATATCCTGCTTCTCATTAGTGTAAAGTTTAGAGGAACCTCAAGGTGAAGCTGCATACATAGTGAGCAGTTCATTAAATATTATAATCACCATCAAAGATTGGCATCCTTGCTTTGGCTGTTCAGTCCATACAGCAGTTTGAAAAAAAATAGAATGCAAGATCCTAACCCTAAACCCACAACTGCAGAATCAACAGGAAAATTGTATGCTGTGAAATAAGTTGTATGATTTGTTTCAAATGCGACTACATCATATAGTACTTCAAAGTCCCCCAAACACAAAAAAGGAAAGGAAAGGAAAGGAAAGGAAAGGAAAGGAAAGGAAAGGAAAGGAAAGGAAAGGAAAGGAAAGGAAAGGAAAGGAAAGGAAAGGAAAGGAAAGGAAAGGAAAGGAAAGGAGGGAAGGAGGAAAGGAGGGAAGTTAGTTAGTTTCTGGATTGATTAGAAGACCTCCGAGGTCCCTTCCAACTGTTATTCTGTCACTCATTCAATAACAGTTCAATGAATGAATGAATGAATGAATGAATGAATGAATGAATGAATGAATGAAATTTATATGTTGATCCAATTGTTGATCAGTTCTAATTAGCTTACAATCCTACCATGTGTAAACAAGATTAAACAAGATATGCAGAAAATATAACTTTTCATAAATTTAATATAATAATGCTAAACTTTTCCCATGCTGGGGAACCATAAAAATGCCAAAGGAATTTCTTCTAATTAATTTGATTACCCAAAGCTGAAGGTGTGACCCCCCTCACCCCCCATAAAGTCTTAAATATCCTTCCCATTACTTAGTGAGTTGTGATATCTGAGCTCCATCATCAATCTTACCAGGCAAGCCTCCCAGCCCGGAGCTTTCAACAGCTTCTCAAATTCAAGAACTTCCCTCCCATCTCCAAAGGTCTCTTCAGGCCACCATCACTTCCTCTGCAGATCCTCTTAAGCCACCCTTCAGATGCTGGGCAGATCCGTTAATCCAGCACACCATCTCCATGGTAAGGCTTCAGTAAATAGAGGTTGGAGGATGTTAAATTGAGTTCCATGGTCATTAGTCCGAGGAGCCTCTTGAGATGGGAGAGAGGGAAACCAGGAGGCCTGGCAATTATTATCATCATACCTCTGGCCATTTTTGAAAAGGCTGAGAAAATATGCATGAAAAGGGGGAAAGAGTAGGGTTTAGGGAGAAAGAGAGAGAACATCCACCAAGTGCCAAAAAGGGAGTCTGGGCTGCAACCAAGACTAGGAGGCATGCGCACACCCAAAAAAATACTTCTGGTTTCCGGTGTGCACATGCTTGCTGGCTGGCAAGTCTTCCAGTTACTGCTGCGCATGTGCATGTTCCAATCAGCTGGCCAGTGCGCATGGTCACAGAACAGCCCTTCCAGTTTCCGGCACTGCCGCATGCACAAAGGCCAGCTGATCAACGCATGCGCATACACGCCAAAAACACAGAAGAGGAACGGCTGACACCGTGTGTGCCAGGCGACATGGCTCCACATGCCACTTTGGGCACGCATGCCATAGGTTCACCATCATGGCCCTAGGAAGTAACTCCTTCCATCTGTTTTATTAAACTTCAGTTCAGAAATTCAGCTGTCTAATCTCTTGACGGCTTCCATTGGTAACCTCTTCTCATCATAATAGTATGGATCAAGCACATAACAGAAAAACAGAGTTGGAAGGGACCTTGGAGGTCTTCTAGTCCAACCCCCTGCTTAGGCAGGAAGCCCTACACCATTTCAGACAAGTGGTGGTCCAATCTCTTCTTAAAAACTTCCAGTGTTGGAGCATCCACAACTCCTGGAGGCAAGTCGTTCCATTTTTTAATTGTTCTCCCTTTCAGGAAATTCCTCCTTGGTTCTAAGTTGCTTCTCTCCTTGGTTATCTTCCATCCATTGCTTCTTGTCTTGCCTTCTGGTGCTTTGGAGAATACCTTGACTCCCTCTTCTTTGTGGCAGCCCCTGCGATATTGGAAGGCTGCTATGTGCCTTATTTCCTGAAAGATACAGAACTTGCAGTGCCATCTGCAGCCATGGTCACCGCCTTGTCTGGTGAGGCAAGTCCGTAATTTTATGACCGGTTGTGTAAAGAAAGACATAATTTGATCAACCACATCAAACATTTCCATAGTGAGGACGATCGATTCATTTAACAACTTAACAAATACAACAATTCACTTAACAGCTATGGCAAGAGAAATCATAAAGTGGGGGCGAATTCACTTAACATATGGCAAAATTCACTTAGCGACGTAGATTTGAGGCTCAATTGCGGTCGTAATTCGAGGACTACCTGCATATCATTAGCTGTTGATGGGAAGCACAACTGACATCTGCCTTCAGCATTCTTTGTCTAGTTCCTTCTTCATAGCTCATTCCCGAGCCAAATCAGATAAGAATAATTATCCTCTCTTGGGATATTAAACAGCTCCTCACCAGGACAGCAGCTGACAGCTGTTTTATTGGCAGAGTTTAGAAACCAAGAATTAATTGTTCACGAATCTTGGTATCTCCAGAAAGAAAAGCAGAAAGAGCCATTGCCTTGGAGATCCCCAGCTAATTTCTCCCCCCCTGGCCAACGCTATTGTGACTCGACAACTGGTGAATAATTTCTCCGGACAGCCTTCCATAGCTCAGTAACCCAGCTTTGAACCAGAAAAGGACATGCTGGAGATCAAATATCGCTTTTTTTCCAAGGAAGGAGGAGAAAAAAAATAAAAACCTGTCATTGTGGAGACTTGGGTGAAATTAGCAAATTGGGGTGGAGAGGGGAGAGAGATATAAATTGCAAGGTTGTGTAGTTAACAGACTTACTCCTTATGTGTGAATATAGAGGAAGAATGCTTCAGAGGAAGCAAAAAAGCTAATGTTAAAACAATCTCACAAGGGCAAGAAAAGAAAAAAAAGGTTGAAGAAAAATAGAAAAGAAGAAAGAGATATTTCAATATTCTTCATCGCAGTGGTAAACACAAATATATTTTAATTTCTGCTTCTCTTGTGTGACATGCAATTACTCTTCTTTCTGTAAGTGTCCTATCCAGTCATCTAAACCATAAATCACAAATTCATTTTTTTTCATTTTAAAGAGGCATCCGGTCTTCGATAAATATAAAAAACATCTCAAAGTCCAACATTTTCAGAAACTTCCTGATATAAGAAACTTCTGGTTATAAAATAGTGGTAATTTTGTTTAACTTTACACTGTTAATAAAAAGGGAAAGAATTAGTTCGCCAACAAACACAAGGTCGTGTGTTTGACTCAGTTGTGAAATCTAAAATTTGTTACTACCGGTTCTGTGGGCGTGGCTTGATGGTGGGGGTGTTATGTGACTGGGTGGGTGTGGCCAATTTTTTTTTTTTTTACTTTTAAAATCATTTTTTCTACAACCTTGGTGTAGGAGCCTTGGTGGCACAGTGGACTAAAGTGCTGTTAAATTAGTACTTAAACTGCCAGCTGCCTGCAATTACTGCGAGTTCGAATCTTACCAGGCTCAAGGTTGACTCAGCCTTCCATCTTTCGAAGGTAGGTAAAATGAGGACCCGGATTGTGGGGGCAATAAACTGACTTTGTATTTAAAAAAAGAACACCGCTTAGGGGGGCCCAAAAGCCCTACTCAGCAGGTATATACAAAAGTATGAATGCCATTGCTTAATGCATTGTAAGCCGCCCTGAGTCTCCGGAGAAGGGTGGCATATAAATCGAACCAATAAATAAATAAACCTCTTCGGCGAAGAGTTTGTTAAAAAATGCTTTCAAAAGGCTCTGAGATCCCAGCCAAGTTGCCTGATCACCTCTGCTGATCAGGCAACTTGGCTTGGATCGTCAGAGGCATTTAAAAGAAAAAAAGGGTTTTTTTTTCTTTTAAAAGCCTTTGACGATCCCAGCTGAGCCACATGATCATCAGAGTCTTTTTTTTTACTTTTAAAAGCATTTTTTCAGCCGAAGAGGTTGTAGAAAAAAATGCTTTTAAATGTAAAAAAAAAAAAAAAGCCTCTGATGATTGTGTGGCTCAGCTGGGCATGTGGGGTGGGGGGTGGGCAGAGATTTTTGCTATCGGTTCTCTGAACCACCCGCCTCCATCGCTACCAGATCGGGTGATCCGGTCCGAACCGGGAGCATTTCACCCCTGGTTTGACTTCAAAAAGCAGAAGACAAGTGGAGAGGACACTAAAGGCATTGAAGCAGGGGCCCACAAGACACCCCCCCACACTCCAAAAAAATGGTTGTTTCTGAAAGAAAATCCCAGTGAAGTGATGTCTTGGAGTCCTAAAGACCCACAACTCAGTAAAAACCTGAATAAGAAGCAGCCATAAATAACACTGTTAACCAGTTCTTCCCAATGCACCCCCCCCCCACACCCAACCCCACAAGGAAGAGGTTTTAAACTGGAAAAGTTCAAGCTGCACTTGGGCTCTTTAGCAGGTCTCTAAGCTAAGGGAAGTGAAAGGCATGTAAAAATTCGACCTATTTTAGGCTGACGGGTGGTTTTCTCCTTCCTTTTGGCCAGAAGAAAGGGGCCTCCTTCCCCCTCCGCTCCCACCACTGCAGAATTGTCAAAGAGTTCAAGTCTCGTGGCCCGGATCTGCCGGGTGACACCGCACAATGAGAATGGCGCCGCTGCATGTCACAAAAGGTTTACAAAGGGACAGAGATGTTGAAGTCCGGCAATTATGTGGATGCCAGTCGAGTATCATGGCGGGCTCTCGTGGCATATCAGGAGGAAGAGCGATAATGATGATGGATGGAGGAGAACCGGGAAGTGAGAAGATAGATCTTGCTGTAGTTCTCCATTGATTGAGGGAGCAAAACCTCTTCCAGGGAGGAAGGAGGTGTCTGCGGGGTGCCTGGTGGCCATAATTCAGAAACACCTAGGTTTTTTCCTCCTCAGCGAAGGTGGAAAGCAATAGGAAAGCAACAGTAAGACTTGAGATGATGCGTGGCAGAACAAGCCTACCTACCTACCACCACATTTACAGTTCCTTGGATTTCCCAGTTCGGTGGCCATCATAGAAATATCATGTGGAAGCAACTGTACTGATAGAACAGTTGTTGCTCAGGATTGAACTGTGGTGGTCTCTGAGCTTGGTTGTATTCTTGCTGACGTTTCATGACCCAACTTGGTGACACTATCAGTGCTAGAAGGGAATGGGGATTTGCCTTCTGTTTATTTACCATGACTTTCCCTCTCAGTGTTGGTGGAAGCATCCTTGTTGTGGTTCTTTGATGGTTCCAGTAAACAGAAGACTAATCTAGAAACCATGAAGAACATTCCCACCAAAAATGACAGTGCAAACCACAGTTCAATCCTGAGCAAGAAATATTCTTTTCCCAAGAGCAAAATGGACATCACAAATGGATTCATAGCATGTCAGTACGCTCAGGAGGGTGCTTACTTTTCAAACTCACCTTATCTCGGTTTCCTGGTAAAATACATGGGAAAATCCCATTGGAGGGGGCAAACTCACTTAGGGTTAGATCTCCATGAATCTGGAGAGCAAAATGGACATTCTTCAAGGCTGACTCAGCCTTCCATCCTTCCAAGGTGGGTAAAATGAGGATCCAGATTGTTGGGGGCAATAGGATGACTCTGTAAACCCCTTAGAGAGGGCACTGTTAAGCAGTGTATAAGTCTAAGTGCTATTGCTATTCCTTCCTTCCTTCCTTCTTTCCTTCCTTCCTTCCTTCCACAGTGGTTAGAATGCAGTATTGCAACCTAATTCTGCCCACTGCCAAGAGTTCGATCCTGACCGATTCAAACTTGACTCAGCCTTCCGTCCTTCCAACATCTGTAAAATGAGGACCCAGATTGTTGGGGGCAAGAGGCTGACTCTGTAAACCGCTTAGAGAGGGCTGGGAAGCACTGGGAAGCTGTATATAAGTCTAAGGGCTATTGCTATTCTTCCACTTCACCTTCCCTGTCCACCTTGAGATGTTTCCAGGTGAATGACCCATCTGTGTGACACCCTCAGCCCAGGGGGAAATAATTAATATTTACTGAGGAGGCTTCCATTGTCCATTGCCAGGCTCAGAAACAGCAAATGGGTCTTTCTTTTGAATTTCTCGAGCTACCGAACTCCGTGTTTGTGTGGGCGGGTGTCTCCATAGTCATGCAAACCCAGCAAATCCCAGTGAATAACACTACGGACAGGGTTCTGCTTTGTTTTTATTTATTTATCTGTCAAAAAAAAAAAAACCCCACCAAACTGGGCAGGGGAGAGGCAGAAAGGGATGTCACTACAATTGTCAGCCGGAGAAGCATCGTTGTCTATCCGTGTACTGAGCAGATGAGCGTCAACTCAAAACTATTGTCTGTCCCCTCTCGGTTGAAGTCGAGATAAGGCGAGGATAAATCTCACCGGGCCTTCTGCCCTGTGATATTATTTCATGCCACATCACCTAATAGGTGTATTTTCACACTGGTTGCCACTGCTGTGAATTTCTCCAGCTCCTTGCCGACTGACAATCTCACTATATGGAGAATGGAATAGTGACGGCTAATTGATTTTACAGCAGTACCGAAGGATAGACAATGGAAAGTACCATCAATTTAATCCACTATTTAATGGTTCCAATTTAGCCTCTGTAAATGCTCACTAAACTAATTTCTCTGGGTTCAGCAATTTGAAAAGCTATCATATCTCTAATCTCTTCCAATATATTCATCTGGAAAAGGGAATTTAGCCAATTCTGATGTGCGGAGATGATCTGTTAGCACAGTGTAAATGTTTATAACATGGCAATCGAGTTCGTTTATAAGGATATGAAAAGTTTTATTGGGGAACCCATCGGAGCGGAACCGCCGGATAATAGGCAGTTTACCCAGCAGTCTCCGGGAGCCGGAGAGTCGAGCAGGCATGCAGAAAAAGACTCGGATTTATTTTAATCCCAAATTGTAAACTCAAATTCGGCCTGGCACGTAATGCACCTGGGATTTGATAGCACAAAGGATTCTCGGCTGTGTCCCTGGGGGGGGTAGATGGGGGCTTTTGAAACCAGACTGTGATCAAATTCGGGGGAGGGCACTCCCCAAACTCTAACCCTTTTCTCCTTGCCATCAGCTGGGTGTGAATTTGGATGCAGTAGATGTTGGCTGTCTTAAATCAGGCGCCCTCTAAACATGTGGGGACTACAACACCCAGAATTCCTAGAATTTCCTAGGATTGTCAAGAATCAGCTCTGGCCTTCTCAGGAAAGAGGGGTCTATCTTGACTTGTGTTATCATTCAGAGTTATAAGACCAACCTATGCAATTGCTGGTTGACTACACAGTGTTTCCATTATTGGTTTTCTCCACCTGTATCTCTCCACCTTAGCAACTCATACCTTTCCGTATTGTTCACCTGGACCTGCTAATAGAAGGTTTGCATTCCCTCCTTGGCCACAAACCTCAACTCTTGCACCATTCGTGGTGTCTTGCTTGGATCTGCCTCGTGAAGTTGTCAGGATGAAAAGAGGAGGAGTGTTTCGCCTCCTCCTACTTCTTTGGAGGAAAAACCAAGTAACCAAAATAGCAAATAATACAGCAAAAGGCAATTTTATAATGATGATAACAACAACAGCATGAGTGGGTAATTAATATGAAACAAGGTACAAGAAAACCATGTCATAATTAAGCAACGGTACAGAACAGAAGCTGTGAGGAGACTCCCAAGGCTGTTTTTCACGGTCCCCAGTGGGACCAAAGCCAATTTTAATGGAGAGGCAATAGGAAATTTGCTAGAAAACCCATTTCCAGTTTCAGGTGTTTGCAAGGAGTCCTCCTTCGTCTTCTTCCATCTTTTTCACCAACACCTGGTGTTGAGAGAGACACCATCTTGCTGGACATGAGCCATCAGATCAAGGTGCTTCATCTCGCCCATCAACTCTCCCTTCTTCTACCGAGGAAAGAGGCTCCTGGAATCCTTGGTTTGGCTGCCCCTTCATTCATTAGCTCTCCTTGGCGAGTCACGGAGGGAATTTTATAATCTAGCGAATGAAATCCTGAAGATGCTTCAAAGGAAAAGAAAGAAGCAACATGGAAAACCAATTTGTGCAGAGTGGGTCCAGACAGCTTTCCTAATTTCTTTGTCCCAGAACTACAGGTTTACAACAGCTAGGAACTCCTTTTTTTCCCCCTCTTACCTGTTCCTTCCCGCTTGTAAATTATATTTAACATTCTTTATTGCAGATTTGTATTTGGGCTGTACGGGGGGGAAAAATCTGTATTTAACTTCAAGCCCTGGTAAACATCTTTGCTTATGTTGTTATAAGATTCCTTATTTGAGTATTTCGATTTAATTTCACAGTTCATATACCTCAAAGTTTTGATTTCCCACCCTCCCTTCCTAATCATTTCAAGAGTCGTGGTGGTGGCCAGAGGCTGAATGTCTTCTCTTCTCTTTCCTGACTTGGGTCTTTGCCCCTCTTGGCTGTTAAAAAAAAAAAGGAAGGAAGGAAGGAAGGAAGAAATTATGAGCCTTCTGATGGCCTTGTGAGTGAAAGCAGGACTGTTGGTTTTGCATTTATGCTTTACTGGAGTTAACACTGCCAGTTCTGGTCCAGAAAGTGAGGATGGGGGCTCTAAAACCATTAAAGACAGATGGAGGTTGGCTTATACCTTTGCAGGGGGTCATTTCCTTGTCTACCTTCCAGGTACTTCCCTCTTGGGAAAACAGATTGTGATAGTGCCATGGAAAATCTTTCCTCCCTTCCTCCCTTCCTCCCTCCCTCCCTCCTTCCTTGCTTCCGCCCTCCCTCCCTTCATTCTTCTCCTTCCTCTCTCCTTCCTTCCTTGTTTGCTTCCTTCCTTCTCTTCTCTTTCTTTCTTTCTTTCTTTCTTTCTTTCTTTTCTTTCTTTCTTTCTTTCTTTCTTTCTTTTCTTCTCTTTCTCTTCTTTCCTTCTGTCGTTCCTTCCTGGTTTATTTTTCTTCCCTCCCTTTCCTTCTTTTCTTCCTTCCTTCTCTTTCTCTTCTTTCCTTCTTTCCTCCCTCTCTCCTTCTTTCCCTCCCTCCTTCCTTCTCATTCTCTTCCTTCCTTCATTTCTGGTTTACTTTTCTTCCTTTCCTTCCCTCTTTCTTTCTTTCTTTCCTTCCTTCCTTCTCTTTCTCTTCTTTCCTTCTGTCTTTCCTTCCTGGTTTATTTTTCTTTCCTTCTTTTTTCCTACCTACCTTCTTTTCTTTCCTCTTTCCTCCCTCCCTCCCTCCTTCTCTTTCTTTTCCTTCCTTCCTTCCTTCCTTCTCTTTTTCTTCTTTCTTTCTTTCCTTCCTTCTTTCCTTTGGCTGAGAACATGAGGACTTTATGGAAATTCATTCCTTCTTTGAAACAGGTTTCCCTAGCTGAACTTTAATGGTTTCCACAACAGGAGCCTGGTTGCCCCCACCTCTATAAGGGATTCTGAATTCAGCTGGATCTGCCAGGATCATTTCCTTCTGGGGACCCGGTCAGAAATGTTTCTTCTTACAGCATTACACAAGAACGGCACAACTTGAAGAACTAGACCCAACGTTCGCTTTTCCTCCTCCCTCCTCTTCCCCCTTTCCTTGTAAGTTGCTTCTTTTCCCATCCCTACTTGGGGGATTTAAGCTCTTTTATCTTTATTGATCTTAAGACATCATGCTGGGAATCGTTTTGATTGAAGAAAAGGGTCCAAGGGATTTAAATAAAGGATCGCAGTGTTTCAGACTCTCCCTCGTCAGGCGTCTTCCCCGTGACTTGTCTCTGTCCTTTGTCTTCCCTTCCGAAGCTTCATCAACATTTGCAAGCAGCCCAGCGATTCAGGGGCAGAATCACAACAAAGCGGAGGCTTAGCCATGCTATTAAAAAATAAATAACCGCATATAAATAAACACAGGAACTGCTGAGTCACATTGACTTTTTCCCACGTTAGATTTGCTCCAGCTCATGGTGGTTGATTTCCTTCCCTCCTCTTCATAAAGAAAGGGGGAACATGTTAAACAAAACAATGGGGAAGGGAGGGAGGGAGGGAGGGAAGGAATTGATAGAGATGAAGAAGAGAGGGAGGAAGGAAAGGAAGGAAGGAAGGAAGGAGGGAGGGAGGGAGGGAGGGAGGGAGGGAGGGAGGGAGAAAAAAAAGACGATACAGGTTGTCCTTGACTTATGACCGTAACTGAGCCCAAAATTTCTGTTGATGGTTGTGAAGAGAGTTGTGCTCCATTTAATGACCTTTCTTGCCACAGTGGTTAACTGGACCACTGCAGCTGTTAAATTAGTAGCACGGTTGTGAAATGAATCTGGTTTCTCCATGGACTTTGCTTTTCTGAAGGTCACAGAAGGAGTTCATGTGACCTCCGTCACAAGAGCCCAAATGTAAATCATGTCACCCTGGGGGAGGCTGCAACAGCCGTCAGTGTGAAAAATGGCCATAACTTGCATTTTTCCAGTGCCATTGTAACTTTGGTCACTAAATGACCCATTGCAAAATGAGGACTACCTACTATTGAGTTCAAAGAGCAGACTGCCAAATCACCCTGACCCTCTATTTGCAAGCACCTGGATTCTGACTTCCACAGGTTCAGTCTGGATGATCTCTAGGAAACCCTTCTTCCCCACCCACCCCCTCCCACCTGTGATAAAAGCCAGTGCCATCTTTGTGTTCCCCCAATTTCTGGATTAATCAGAGAAATTTTCTGGGTGAAAAACAGGGAAGCCTATCAACAAAGAGGACAAGGAAGGAGGCTTTGTGTTACCACCCCAAACTCCTGAAAGGATGGAAATGGGGAAGGGGGTGGGAAGGAATTGCTTAATTTCTTTCCAAAGCTTGCAGGAAGCAGATCAAAAACCGACTGAGATCATTGCCGGAGAGAAAGTGGTGTGGAGATGAAGGTGCCTTCGCTTGAGGTTTCCTTGGGAGCAGCCGCCCAACTTTCCACATCCCGCTCAAGAGGGACCATCAGAACGTTTCTCAAGGCCAAATTAACCCCAATGGACAAGCCAACACTTGTTTACAAAGCCAGGATGGAAATTTATGGTGTCACTAAAACGGAACGTCTCCCCTGGTGTGCAGGAGAGAGGATAGGCATAACAATACCTCCCATGGCAAGGAAGTGGAAAAGCTCTTAACAAATCAATACCGTTATTTAGTCAATAAACCCACAAAACAGCCCCTCCAGGGGATAAACACAGAGAAAATTCACTGCTGGCAAACAGACCGACCAGGTTCCCGGCCTTCGATATGTGCCTGAGCGCACGCGTGGGCTTACAAGGAGGGCAGGGGGAGCGGAGTGTGCAAACGAGGTGGCCAAGTGTGCAAGAAACTCAATGGAGGCTCTGCCACCACAAAGGGCTGCCCCAGAGAAGAGGGAGAGGGTCCATCTGTTCTCCGAAGCACCTGAAGGCAGGATGAGAAGCAATGGATGGAAACGAATCCAGGAGAGAAGCAACCGAGAACTATGGAGAAACTTCCTGACAGTGAGAATAATTAACTGGTGGAACAACTGGCCTCCAGAAGTTATGAGTGCTCCATCGCTGGAGATCTTCAAGAGGAGATTGGACAGACATTTGTCCAGAATACTATAGGGCTGGGATGGCGAACCTATGGCAGGTGCTATATCTATGGGCATACGAGCATTGCCCTAGTTCAGCTCCAGCATGCATGCATGTGCCTGCCAACTGATTTTTGAGCCTTCTGGTCCCACCGGAAGTTGGGAAATGAGCTGTTTCTGGCTTCCAGAGGGCCTCCGGGGCAGGAGGGAAGGCTGTTTTCACCCTCCCCAGGCTCCAAGAAAGCCTCTGGAGCCTGGGGAGAGCAAAAAACCGGGCCAACCAGGCCCACCATGGCATCACGTGCCAAAAGCAGGGGGAGCACAGGGCATGCAATGGCAAAAAGGTTATCCATCATTGCTCTAGGATCTCCTGCTTGAGTATGGGGTTGGATTAGAAGATCTCCAAGGCCTCTTCTGTCCTTCTCTTATTCTCACCATCAGGAAACGAGCCCAGAAGCTCTGGAGATGGAATCAAGGTTAAGAGTTTTAATCCCTTGTTGCAGGGATTGGATCTCTGGTTTCTTTCCCAGAAGATGGAGCATCTGGGTTTGGTATTGTGAAAAGAAGACAAGGATGGTTGGGTGGGGTTTAGGCTTTTCAGGAGCTGCAGACAGAGTTAAGACAAGGACAAATAACATCAAGGGTGTTTAATTGACTTAAGAGTGCCATGCGTCTTACAATATATTCAAAAGTCTCCCAAAGGATTCCTAGGGAGATGAAAATCAATGAAATTGCCAATGGTAATTTGTTGAAATGAAGATGTAAAGATATTGTCAGGTTGTCCTCCAGTTACAACTGCTCAATCAGCAACCATTCAAAGTTACGACAGTGGTGAAGGAAGGGTTTTACGATCAGTCCTCAAAGTTTGATAAGTTCATTCCGTGACCTTAGTTTGATACTATTGGTCGTCCTCGAGTTACGACTGTATGTTCAGCAACTGTTTGAAGTTACGACAGCACTGAAGGAAAGGACTTACAACTCGAAGTTTGACAAGATCATTCTGTGATATTATTTTCACAAGACAGGCAGTCCTTGAATTACGACAGTCAGTTCAACGAAGTTCCATTGGTGCTGAAGGAAGGGAACTTCCTAACCGGTCTTTGAGAAGTTTGAGAAGATTTTCTACTGAACAGTTTTTGGGGAAACACCAGTTGAGTTCTTGTGATCAGTGAACCAGGTCCCAGATCCTGAAACACAACCCATCTTCAGGCTGCAGATAGCAATCCATATGTGGGTGACAATGTGGGGGGGGATTCCAGGTAGGGCTGCTTCAATGGTGGGTTTCAAAATTTTTTACTACCGGTTCTGTGGATGTGGCTTGGTGGGCATGGCTTGGTGGGCATGGCAGGGGAAGGATACTGTAAAATGTCCATTCCCTCCCCAATCCAGGAGAAGGTTACTGCAAAATCCCCATTTCCTCCCGATCAGCTGGGACTCGGGAGGCAGAGAATAGATGGGGGCGGGGCCAGTCAGAATTTTTACTACCGGTTCTCTGAACTACTCAAAATTTCCGCTACCGGTTCTCCAGAACTGGTCAGAACCTGCTGTAACCCACTTCTGGGCTGCTTCATGGGATATCTTCAGCCTGGAATGGGACAGCTTACCTCAGCCAACTCACCATGACCAACTCACAGTGATACAATTCGATTTATTTATTTAAAATAATTTCAAAAATCATTTCAGTTTTTGTCATTCGCATTTTATTTTGCCCATCCTTTCTTTAATGACGAGCCACGGTGGCGCAGTGGTTAGAATGCAGTACCGCAGGCTTCTTTTGCTGCCTGCCGGCTGCCTGCAGTTCGGCAGTTCGAATCTCACCAGGCTCAAGATTGACTCAGCCTTCCATCCTTCCGAGGTGGGTAAAATGAGGACCCAGATTGTTGGGGGCAAGAGGCTGACTCTGTAAACCGCTTAGAGAGGGCTGTAAAAGCACTGTGAAGCGGTATATAAGTCTAAGTGCTATTGCTATTCCTTCCTTCCTTCCTTCCTTCCTTCCTTCCTTCCTTCTGATTAGAATGCAGTATTGCAGACTAATTATGCTCAGAGCCTGGAGTTCGATCCTGACCGCCTCACAGTTGACTCAGCCTTCCATCCTTCTGAGATGGGTAAAATGAGGACCCAGATTGTTGGGGGCAAGAGGCTGACTCAGTAAACTGCTTAGAGTGGGCTGTAAAAGCACTGTGAAGCGGTCTATAAATCTAAGTGCTATTGCTATTCTATTGGACTATTTTTTCCAATATTAGTGTAATTGTGGTCCTGTGGCGAGATGGCCATGGCAAGTGGTCATAGCCCTGTCTTCAGCCAGCCCCAATGCAGGGATAAGCATGATTCTTGGGGTTGAAAAGCTATCTGCCCACCCCTTTCTCCAGCCCCTTCCCCTCTCTCCCTCCCTCCCTCCCTCCCACCCCACCAGCTCATTCAAATGTATATCCCTAATTCAAGGCTTATGACTCTTTCCCAGGATAAATGTGCTGCTTCCTTAAGATTACGCCGAGAGAGAAATGCACTAACCCACCACTGAAAGAAGACGGCCTTAATCTTTATTTTGGGGGGGGAGGGGGGCCAGATTCAAAGCCAGTCCTTTTTAATCTTTCTCGCTGCTGAAGCGTTGAGGCTGCATCCAACTTTGGCGGGCTGGGCTAACACAGGGAGGCTAAGCCTTTCTCCGGAAACTTAAGAGGCGGGAGGGGGAGGGTGTTACACCAGCAGGGTGTTCTCCCCTAACTCTTCCATCCGACTATATCCATGTATTTTGTTTCCTCCTCCCCCCCCCTCCTCACTTTTCCTGACTGGAGAAATGACATGATAGAAGACGCCATTGATAGAGGAGGGATGAAGCAAGCTCTCTCTCTCTCTCTCTCTCTCTCTCTCTCTCTCTCTCTCTCTCTCCTCTTAGGTCATCTTGATCAGCCCCTCTGAGGCCACCTCTCTTATCCACCCTTCTTTCTCTACTAGATTTGTGTGTGTGTGTGTGTGTGTGTATTTATGTGTGTGTGTGCCAGGGGTAGTATTCACTTACCTTCGCTACCGGTTCGCAAACTGCTTCCCTCACACATGCCACCTCTGCACATGTGCAGGACCTTCTGTCAAAAATGGGACGTGATGACGTCCGGGTGGGTGGGCGGAGCCTCCCACCACCACCACTACTGATTCGTCCAAACTGGATAGGACCAGCTGAATACCATCACTGGTGTGTGCGTATTATTTCCATTGATACCAATGATCATGTCCAATTGATGACACTCTCTCTCTCTCTCTCTCTCTCTCTCTCTCTCTCTCTCTCTCTCTCTCTCTCTCTCTCCCTCTCTCTCTCCCTATCTATATCTCTATCTCTCTATCATTCTCTATCACTATATATCCATCTATCCATCTATCCATCCACCCACCCACCCACCCATCCATCATCTATCATCTATCATCTACCATCTACCATCTATCAACTATCTATCTATCTATCTATCTATCTATCTATCTATCTATCTATCTATCTATCTATCTCTACCTCTATCTCGCCTTATCTCTATCTCTATCACTCTCTATCAATGTGTGTGTGTGTGTGTGTGTGTATCCATCTATCTATCTATCTATCTATCTATCTATCTATCTATCTACCTACCTACCTATACCTATCTCTATTTATCTCTCTCTCTCTCTCTCTCTCTTTCTCTATCTATCTATCTATCTATCTATCTATCTATCTATCTATCTATCTATCTTCTATTGATATCTCCAATTCATGACATCTGGACACTAACAGCCCTGAAAGACTATCCCAAAATTAAGAAACTGGTACAAAACACACAAACACAATCAACAAGCAAGGTAAAAAGAACCGGCACCAACAACTTAACTCAGCATTTCTCAATCTTAGTAACTTCAAGATATGTGGACATGGCGCACTGGGGAATTCTGGGAGTTAAGCCCACCCCTTCTCAAGCAGCCACGGTTGAGAAACATTGACTTAGCCCAAACCCCGCCTGGGCTCTGCCACATATCTGGATCCCCATGTAACAAGACAGAGTCTTGTGAAAAGCCAGCAGGGTTGGGTCAAGCTATGTGGAGTTCTTAAGGGCAAAAGCCACATCAGAAAAGACCCTCTTCCTGGTCCCCACAAGATGACATTCCTGCGCAGACCTAAAGCAAGCCTCTTCTGCATTTTTGCAAGCCTTAAAAACCAACCAGACAAAGAGCTCTGGTGAAGCGCCAGTTCTGAAGGGTTGCCAAGTTGCCAGTTCATGTACCAAGTCCATTGTGCAAAATATAGTGAGTTTCCACCCTGACGTGGGAGTCGAGCAAAGCTGTCTCTCGGCCGTCACAGAACAATTAACTAAATATCATCTAATCAATTGGCTGCGATTTCTTTGACCAGATGTGATCCACATTACCGAATTCAATAGGATTTACTCCCCCTTATTATCGATTTGGGATAGCAGCCTGCAGTTATTTCTTGCACACGCCGTAGTTCCTCTTCCTCTTATTCTTGAAACTAAACAAGAGAGAGAGAGAGAGACCTTCAGGCAATTTCCAGAAACTTAGCTGATTTGAGACCCATATATATATATATATATATATATATATATTAAAAAAGGAAAGTTAGCATTGCTGCACAAAGTCAATTTATATAACCCCAGTCCATTTTGGATTGTGCAGTCAGCAAGAAACATGTCCAACTTTTCATCTTTACTGAATATTACAATCATTGGAGGAAAACTTTCTGGCAGTGACCCAAACGACTCCTGTTTTTATCCCAGAAATCTCTTTATGGAATATTCTTAGCCTATCAGAAGCAAGCTAAAAACTTTAGGGATTGTTGGTTTAAGTAAATTTAGTGAACTTCTGCTTAGGTTAAAACCCAGTTTGGCCTTCGTTTCGTAATTTATGGAGTCTCACTCTTTTGCAGGGTATGTTTGAAATTGCATGGAATTTGTTTGACTGAAGGAAACCTTCCTTGTTTGTTGCAGACAGAATATGGATGTTTTAAATGCATCCCATTCAGAGGTGGGTTTCAGCAGGTTCTGACCAGTTCTGGAGAACCGGTAGTGGAAATTTTGAGTAGTTTGGAGAACCGGTAGTAAAAATTCTGACTGGCCCCGCCCCCATCTATTCTCTGCCTCCCGAGTCCCAGCTGATCGGGAGGAAATGGGGATTTTGCAGTAACCTTCCCCTGGATTGGGGAGGGAATGGACATTTTACAGTATCCTTCCCCTGCCACGCCCACCAAGCCATGCCCACCAAGCCACATCCACAGAACCGGTAGTAAAAAAAATTGAAACCCACAACTGTAGTAGGAGTAACACAGTTGGAGATTGACTTTGTGTCCCTCTTGAGCGATTCTTTCTTCATGGACTGGTCACTTGAGGTTGAAGAAAGCCTCTGCCATCCTTCGTGTTACTGGATTAGAACTTATATCCCGCCGTCCTTGTGTCCATGAACCACAGTGGGCAGTTCTTCTACCACTCCGGTCTGGTGCTTGTGGTCCTATCACCAATGGAAAGGTGAAATAAAAGAATACAAGACCCAACCTCGCAGGTTTTGGCTTTGTGTTAAGAGATGGTTACTCCTCCCAAGGAGCAGGAAAGAGCTCGTGCTGCATTTCCTGGGAACGATGATTTCCACAAATCCTTACGTTATCCTGGAACTGAAGATGAGTCTCAGTCAACAGGCTCAGATCAACCATATGTACAATGCCATTTTCTAGATCAGGGGTGTCAAACTCGATGTCATTGAGGGCCGCATAAGGGTTGTGTTTAACCTTGGGGAGTGGGCACAGTGGGTGTGGCCAGGGTGGGCATGGCCAGCTCAATGTCACTCATGTCGAGGGTGCCTGTGGCAGCCTGAGTACACTGCCAGCATAAACCGAGTTTAGGAAGGCCGCCTGCAGCCCTCCCGAGCTCCATTTTCAGCTGTGACGGCCTCCTGCAAACCTCTGCCAGCAAAAACAGAGCTCGGGGTGGGGGGCAGGGGGCAGGGGGCAGGGGGCAGGGCACAGCCCTCCCGAGCTCCGTTTTCATTGGAAGAGGCATCATGGGCCACTCCTTTGCTGTTTCCAAGTTGGCCCCATGGACAAGATCTAAGCACCCTGTGTTCTAGGCCAAGGGCTCTCCAAATGTGATAACTTTAAGTCCTGGGGATTTCAAGTTTCGAGTTCCTGAGCCAACCACAAGTCTTAAAGTCCACAAGTCTTAAAATTGCCAAGTTTGGAGACCCCTGATCTAGATGGTGGGGTGTTTATGGGAATCAGGAATCGCATCCTGCCCCAGACCTAATCTTAAGCCTAACACCTCCAAACTCATGATATACCAAACTGGAAAATCAGTTCCTTCCCCTGGTCCCCAACAGGAGTTTGGCCTCCTGAGAATGCATCAAGTCCTTGCCAGGCCATGTGAGGTATTCTGCCATCCCCAAGGCAGATGTCAGCTCTACGCACATGCCAAGGAGCTTGGCACCTCCATCTAAGGTGCTGGCCAGCCCGCCTGCCTGCTGAATGCCTGTTCTGAAAACCATAGGCAGCTTGACCATTTCTGTTCGCCAAACTCACCAAGAGAGGTTGTCCTAAGCATCGTCATTATTATTATGGTCTGACACACCGTCAGCCAGTTTTTCAGATTGGATTTGGCATTCCCCCCCAACTCCACCTATCGAGTCCTTCCTAAAGACCTGAGATTGGCAGATGTGCCTGTTTGACAGTGTTACAGAAATCGTTGCAGGATGTAAGCTGCTCTGAGTCAAGCTGCCATGTGCAATTGACCAATGGTGAATTTGTCAATGCCACTGGTGTTCAAGCAGTGTTGCACCCAAAGTAGCATTGATACTACTTTTGCCTTCTTTCACAACAGTTCTATTTCTATTTGCAGGTCTTTGTATTTTGTTATCTTCTATATTTCCTTCTCTTCTCTTCTGTTGTTGTTGCTGTTGTTGCTGTTGTTGTTGTTATTTTATTCAATCTTGGCTCATGATCATTGGGAAATTGAGAGCTGCCCAGAGTTGGTGATAAGAAGGGCAGCCCTATATCTGTTTTAAAAAATAAATAGAGGGCCTCTCCCCACCTGATTTTTTCCACCAAAAGACCCTGTCTCCTTGCTCATCTCTGCTGCTGCTCCCTGGATATTTCTTTTCGGTCTGTCCCCATCTTTCACAGTTTTTTGGGGGGAAGGGGCTACAAGACCACTGTATCCCTCTGGCCCCCATCTCCATCATCACCACCTTCTCCAGTGCCAAACCATTTGGGCTCTTTAAGGCAGCCAGTGCCATCTCCTCCCCTCCCCGGGTGCCGACCCATTCGCATGCCGTATTAGAATTGTAGAAGTAATAAATGAACAGTGGAGGGGGGGGGGGTTGTAATGATGATTAGAGACTGAAATTGGCTCAGATTTACTGTGTCACTCAGGAACGGAGGGCGACGGGTGGGGGGGAGCGCGAGAAGCATTTGGAGCAGTCTAATGGATCCATCAACTCGTTTTGGCTGCTCAGTGGGCCGAAGAGGGTCACCAGGCTTTCCGCTGGCAGCACAAAGCACTTCAATTTTGTTAGGAAATGTATCAATTTAACTGACTTGAGCAGCACACTGCAAAACCTAATGAATCTGGACTCAATTTTCCGGCACACTGCTCCTGAGAACTGTCGGAAGCAATGTCGGCGGTTGGGGGTGAAGCCGGCGCCGATAGGCTGCCTGGCCTGGCCTGCCTGCGCCGGGGTTAGCCGAGATGCGAAGCCTCCCGCCATCCGGTGACAGCTCTGGACCCGGTGCTTGCCACTCTCCTAACAATGATGTCATTAAAGGTAAATTGGCCTCTATTTCAGCAGGATGATAGTGCTAATTGAGTGGCAAAATATAATATAGGGAGCTGTTGTCTGCAGTTAAAGGGAGGAGCGGGAGAGATTAAGTGGCCTACAATAGGGGGTGTCAGGCACGGCAGATGTTGCGTTCGGCTGATAACGGCACTGACGGATCTCCGGCTTGTCAAGGCTGGGCCGTTTGCAGAGAGACTTACAGCGAAAAAGGACGGCAGATGGCCGCTCGGAATGGGAATGAGGTGCTTAACCAGCCTGACTGCTTTGAAGGCAGCTAGTTGGTAAACAGAGTGAGCCCCAGGCGGAGGACGGATGGCCCTCCCTGCCCGGAGCCTGGCTGCATGGAAGAAGAAGGCAAAGAAGGGTGGCTTTGGCTAAATGGTCAGGCGGCCTTACAAGGAGGGAATGGATGTCCAGGCTCAGGCTGGAGGGTCAAAACCACTGCCCACTGAAGAAGGATCTAACCAGAGAAGGCCTTCTCCTTTGGTTGGCTGGGAGCCTTGGATAAATCAGCTCTGTTGGTTGATTTTATTCAAGTTGAATTTTGCTGGATTTTCATTTGTTGTGGGCCATCTTGGACAATGTGAAACAGGGAAGAAGGAGTAGGAGGATGAGAAGGAGGAGGAGGAGGAGGAGGAGGAGGAGGAGAGGAATAATCAAATCACAAAGCTGCAGTAGATAGGCAGCCCTTAAAATGAACCTATGAGGCCTTCAGTCAGGGTCCATATTTAGAGTTATTTGTGAAAAATAATAAAGGCAGGATACAAATAAAGAAAAGAAAAGAAATCCGATCCAATGGACAGTGAAAATTCGATCAACACCTAAATTCTGGGGTGGGAAAATGAGACGTTTACACTGAATAAAGTAATACCCAGCCCTCCGGGCACTGATGTGGTGGACCCTCTTGTGTGGAAGCAAACAGGCCCCCCAAATACGATAAAATAGTGTTATAAAATATATGGCAATTCATCCCGTATGTCGTCTGCATTTTGACATCCTGACATTTCTTTTCCAAAGGCATGCAGGTGACGCATGGTCTTTATACCCCGAAAATGAAAGAAGGATCTGTCTTTTGACAAGTGACCTGAGAAGAAATCAATGGGCAGAAGCAGGAGGGAGCGGTGAGGGAAGCACAGCCCCTTCCCAAATCACCATCTCCTAAACTTCTGGACAAAATGCAAAAATCAACCTCATGCTGAAAAACACAACAATTGTTTTTCCAAGAGGTGTTAGTTTGGAATTCAATTTCAGCATTATTTCAGCGTGATTCACTTAATAACTGCAGCAACTGGCTTAACAAGAGTAGCAGAAAGCGAAGCATGGCTCACTTAACAACCGCCTTGGTTAGCAATGGAAATTCTGCCCTCCATTGTGGTCATAAGTCAAGGACTACCTGTTATCAAGCTTGCTAGCTATCTTTCAAAGGACCTGGAGGCAGAATAAGAAGTGATGGAAAGAAACCAATCAAGAAGAGAAGCAACCTAGAATTAAGGAGGAATTTCCTGACAGTGAGAACAATTCACCAGTGGAACAGCTCGCCACCAGAAGTTGTGAATGTTCCAACACTGGAAGTTTTTAAGATGAGATCGGACAGACGTTTGTCTGGAATGGTCTAGGGCTGTGATGGCGAACCTATGGCACGTGTGCCACAGGTGGCACGGCGAGCCATATCTGTAGGCATGCGAGCATTGTCCTAGCTCACCTCCAGCACACATGCACACACCGGCCATCTGATTTTCGGCCTTCTGGTCCCACCAGAAGTCAGGAAACAGGCCATTTCTGGCCTCCAGAGGGCCTCTGGTGAGGTGGGGAAGGCCGTTTTTGCCCTCCCCGGGCTCCTAGAAAGCCTCAGGGGCCTGGGGAGAGTAAAGAAATGGGTTTCTGGTCCCATTGGAAGTCGGGAAATGGTCTGTTTCTGGCCACTGGAGAGTCTCCGGAGGGGTGAGGAAGGCTGTTTTCATCATCACCCCCTAGGAGCCTGGGGGGGGTGAAAAATGGGCCTACTGGGCACTGTGCCATCACGTGCCAAAAGTGGGGAGAGCGCAGGGTGTGGGTCGGTTGCGTGGGGTGTGGGGCACATTGAATAATGGGTGTGGCCACGAGTGTGCATGATCCTCCCCTGTGCTCCCCCCACTTTTGACACATGACGGCAAAAAGGTTAGCCATCACTGGTCTAGGGTTTCCTGCCTGAGCAGGGGGTTGGACTAGAAGACCTCCAAGGTCCCTTCCAACTCTGTTATTCTGTATCTATCAATCAATCACCTGGAAATGTAAGTTAAGAACAATTCAAAATAGGACCCTTAAGGCAGGTTAAGTTGGAGAGACACAGCGATGAGGTTCATCAGATTATGAAGAGTCTCCTTAAATTCGTTGGCGTGGTGGGTCCTCTCTTTTTTTTTTAAGATGAACTACAACCCAAAGAACTTACTGAATATTTGTTAACTTGCAGCTAACTACCTGCTCTCCAGTGCTGATATATTTCCCAGCAAAGTTAGGCCAATCCATAACGCAGGTCGCCCTCGACTTACAACACTTCATTTAGTAACTGTTCAAAGTTACAACATGCTGGGAAAAGTGACTTAGGATCATTTTTCACTCCCAGAATTCCCCCAACCAGCACCTGTGGACTTCAGCTCCCCCATGGCTGGCTGGGGAATTCTGGGAGCTGAAGTCCACGCATCTTAGAGTCGCTAAGGCTGAGAAAGACTGGAGTTGTGGGTTGAGAGGAGGAAGAAAATACTACAACCCAAATAGCATTGGTAAGAAAGAACTACGAAATGATAGCGGTATTTTGACAGGAAGTGAGGTTAAACTCGGGCTTGGCGATCCATGCCTCTTATATCTGAAGTTGGCTTCTCCTAAGAAGAACAGAAGATGGAAGAGGGAAAAGCACCACATTTTCAGCATCCCATTTCCCCTATGAAAGTATCTCCAGGCCTAAAATGTAAAATATGTATGTAACAAATATATATTTATATATATATAAAATATATATATCTTAGCTAATTGTTTTAAGGGGGGGAAGTTAAGCATTAATGGGTTTTTCAGGCATCTGAAACAAATATATAGAAATGTATAAAATTAAGGCTATTAGGATTAGAAAATACATTGTAATCAATCAAAAAGGGGACAATGAAGAAAATGAAACAATATGAGAGACATGTTGGGGGGGGGGAGTCACAATGGAAAGCAGACCACGAAGAAACACTTGTTAAAAAGAGTTGTATGTGATATGTTTGTCATAATGTGTAGTGATAAAACAATAAAACTTTTTTTTAAAAAAGAAAGTATCTTCAGGCCCTCCAGAAGGTCAAGGAGATATATGTAGGTCCAGCCACACTTCCGCAACGTGGAAGTCCCATCGCATCTCCTTAACCCAGAACCACAACACAGACAAGGTTTTCCCAGAGCTAACCCCGATGCTCGCCGGTGCAAACAGAAAGTACAAGTGTCTTTAAACGAAAATGGAGACGAGGGATGAGTTGCACAGAGTTTTGAGGAGACAGCCCAGCATTTAAAGTAATCAAGGGTGATTCAAGTGACAGCTTTTGTGGTGTTTGCTAATTTACCGGAGATTCATTTCCAGGAACAGCTGGCTCTTTCCCAGCAGGAGTGAAGGTTGCACAGGTCCACCTGCTGCCAGGCAGACGGGCCACGGGTACAGCTGTGCTTAAAGTTCAGTCGAGCTGATACGCTCGGCCAGGGATGGGTCGAGGCGGACTTTTTAACTTATCGGAGCAGTTTGCCTGCAGGAGGCACCCTCCGAGACTTCTCGGGTCCATCTTGGGAGGTTTTACTACAGAGAGATCCTCACGGTCAAGAGAAGAATTTCAACTTCTGGACATCATTGGACAATTAAAAACAATTGTGAGATAATCACTCAGGGCCACCAAGCTCCATAAGGGCCCAGGACTTCTCAATCTTCAAAACAAAGGCTCTGATCCAACCTGGGTCCTTTGAGCAAACTCCAGAGGGTAAAAATGCAGTTAGGCCTTGACTTATAACCACAACTGGAATGGGACGTTCTGCCACTAAGGGATGCAGTGGTTAAATGTATCACACCTGATGTTATGACAGGAGTGAAATCCAGCAGGTTCTGACAGGTTCTGGAGAACCGGTAGCGGAAATTTTGAGCAGTTCGGAGAACCGGCAAATACCACCTCTGGCTGGCCCCAGAGTGGGGTGGGAATGGAGATTTTGCAGTATCTTTCCCCTGTCACATCCACCAAGCCACACCCACAGAACCGGTAGTAAAATAAATTGGATTTCACCACTGTGTTATGACCTTTATTGTTCAGTGAATCACATTTGTTAAGCAAATCTGGGGCTTCCTTCCTTCTCCTCCTTAACAGCTCCTTGCATTCTTCCAGGTAATCTCTTCCTTCCTCGGCATCATTTCCACCCAATCCAGCACCCATCTTCTTCAAGAATTTAGAATCTGACTTTTAATCCCATCGGGTGCCTCTATCACGGTTACATGAATGGTTGCAGGAACTGGGCCTGGCTAGCCTAGTGAAGAGAAGGACCAGGGGAGATAGAATAGCAGTCTTCCAATACTTGAGGGGCTGCCACAGAGAGGAGGGGGTCCAAGGCACCCGAAAGCCAGACAAGGAATAATGGATGGAAACTGACCAAGGAGAGATTCAACCTAGAAAGGAGGAGGAACTTTCTGACAGTGAGGACCATCAACCCATGGAACAGAAGTTGCCTTTGGAAGTTGTGGGACCTTCATCACTTGAGACTTTCAAGAAAAAGATTGGACTGCCATTTGTCAGAAATGGTGTAGGGTCTCCTGCTTGAGTGGGGGGTTGGACTAGATGACCTCCAAGGTCCCTTCCAACTCTGCTAATCTGTTAATTTCTGAACCTTCACAACTTTAAACTGTATTGGACTTCAACTCCCAGAAGCTCCCCGCTTGTGAGGCTGAGGTTCGCCTCCTTCTCACCAAGCTAGGTCAGGATGGGATTGCAGCCTTGGAGACCTGGAGGCCACCTGTTGAAGAAGGTTGCTTCCTACCTGTTGGGTTATCCCAACTCAGCAGACTCGCACGCTGCTAGGGCCCACACGCATCTCGCTGCCAATCAAACCGAGCCAAGACCTCCGAAGCACCTGACCTTGACTCAGTTCCCGCTTGACATCTCCAAAGCTGTTAGATCCACAGAGGTCCCTTTGTGGTCCTCGGAGTCCAGCCAGGAATTCTTCTAATGAAAAAGGCTGTTCTCTCCTCCAATCGGCCCGTGTGTCCCCACAGCATTGTTATTTAAAGTCAGGTTTTCAAAAAAGAGGAGGAGGAAACCAAAGAAGAGGATAGAGAGGGATGAATCAGGAGACAGGCTGGTTCTTGAAAGCCGGAGGACAGGAAAAGTTAGAGATATTTATTTGACAGGGTCAAGGTTGCCGCTTTCTCCTTCTTTCTCCCCAGGTCCCATAGGTGTTAGAGTGAGAGACATTTAATCGAGGGAGTAGCGGTTTCATATCTATAACAAAAATCAAATAATGCAAGATGATTTACTCCCCCTAGCAACCGGGGAGCTTACCCTTAGCAACCAGCCTAGCCTCAGGCAGCGGTGTAATCAGCTTGAAAATATTTCAATTATTGTGTTGATTTTAGTGGATTTGAGAAGCGCTGTGCGGGGAGACCAAGCACATTCTACCCACGACCTAAAGAGGAAGATATTGATTTAAACAGGTGTCAGAAAGGAAAAGTGGAGTAAATTTAAATGCAGTAGGAGAACCGAGGCTGCTGAATGTGGTGCGGGGTTGGGGAGGGTGACACTTTGCTCATTGCCTTGAATGAAAGTGACTGGGCCGAAGTAGAAATTTCACCTTGAAAATCATCTTCCATCCAGACAATCAGGCGGGTGACGCTCGGCATCTCTTCTCCTGAGGCTGTGGGGAGACGGGGTGGGATGGGGCGGGATGGGGAGGGGAGGGGGGGAAGGGGAGCTGATGGATTTGGCTGAAAGGAACGATAAAACAGTACTTAAAAGTCGGCAAGGAAGACAGGCAGAAATCAGTTGGAGAGAAGGTCCAGCTCTATGTTAGGTAGTCCTTGCCGTATGGCCGCAATCCTTTCCTCTTTCTTTCTCTCTCTTTTTCTCTCTCTTCTTCCTTCCTTCCTTCCTTTCCTCTTTCCTCTTTTTCCCTTTTCCTTCCCTCCCTCCTTCCTTCTTTCCTTCCTTCTTTTCTTTCCTTTCCTGCTTTCCTGCCTTCACTCTTTCCTTCTCTTTTTCCCTTTTCTTCCTTCCCTCCTTCTTTCCTTTCCTTCCTTCCTGTCTTCCTTCACTCTTTCCTTCTCTTTTTCCCTTTTCCTTCCTTCCTTCCCTCCTTTTCTTTTTCTCTGAAACTCTCCTTACTTTTTTATTTTATTTTAGAAAAACATCTGCAAATTTCAAGGGCCGCTAGTTAAGGATCAATAGATGGAACCTGTTTGCCAATAAAGTTTAAGATTAATGCCTCCTCTTGTGTCGTATCTGAAGTGAAGGTGTCGTGATATTTGCAAAAGAATAAAGTCTAGTCTTTTTCACCATCAGCCATGAGAGCCTCAACAGCTGTGACCTCAGCAACAAATGATGTAGGAAATATCCTGACCCTCGTGATTTAAGACAAGGAGTCCCAAGATAGATGCATAAACTTCTACATGTGGTCCTTGACTTATGACCATAATTATGTACAGGTAGTCCTTATGATCACAATTGAGCCCAAAATTTCTGTTGCTAAGTAAGAGTTGTTAAGTGACCTTTGTCTCATTTTACGAGCCTTCCTCCCACCGTTGTTAAGTGAATCACTGCAGTTGACAAGCTGGTAACGTGGTTGTTAAATGAATCTGGTTTTCCCAGTCACTTTACTTGTCAGAAGGCCACAAAAGGGATCACATGACCCCGGGACACTGCAACTGTCATAAGTACATGCCAGTTGCCAAGTGTTTTAAATTTTGATCATGTAATCACGGGGATGCTGCAATGGTCATAAACCACCTCCGTGATGTTGTAACTTTGAATGGTCACTAAATGAACTGTTGTAAGTCGAGGACTACCTGTCTGTTCCTGTCCCACCTCCTCAATCCCTGCATATGGCACAGCTGACTTAAAGAACAGCAATTTTGAAGTTTTCCAGGGTCAAGAATCAGTGGAACAACTTGCCTCTGAAAGTTGTGAATGCTCCAACACTGGGAATTTTTAAGAAGACATTGGATAACCCTTTGTCTGAAGTGGTGTAGGGTTTCCTGCCTAAGCAGGGGGTTGAACTAGAAGACCTCCAAGGTCCCTTCCAACTCTGTTATTCTAAATTCTAAAAAGAACATCACCGGGAAATGGCAATTCTCCAACAAGCTGATGGGGAAGGACCAAATTGCGGTAAAAGAGACTTTTTTGCTGAATTTTGTAGCCCTGTTCGCCAGCTATTCTAGGCTGAATCTTTGGTGCTTCCCTGTGTTAATAAAGCGTCCATAAAGCATCCATGCTATCCCATAAACTGACAGGTGTGGGAGAAACAGATCCGCTGGACTCAGAAGTCAAGGAGCCAGTTGATTATCCAGCTGAAGGAGATCTCCCAGGGTGGTATAATAGTTTCTCCTTCTTTGAAGATAAATACAAGGCAGCCCTTAACTCTCTGAAGATCATGTGGCAGGCTCATTGCCGTGAGAGGGCATTGAAAGGAGCCGGGCCTTTTGAAGGAGAAGCGACATTCCTGATTCGTAAATGGCAAGTGATAAGCCACAAAAGGCCACTTTTGAAACTGAGCCTATCGAAGGATGAATTGGCCAGCTTTGCAGCATGTAAACAGAGAGGGGGAGAGACAGGGAGGGGCGGGGAAGGGTAGGGAGAAGAGGACCACATCTCTCTTGGCCATTTCTGGCGAAACGAAGGGTGAACTTGGCAAAGAAGAGAAGAAAGAAGGTCTATAGAGATTCTCAATCATCCTGCTCATGGTTGTCCCAAAAGTGCTTTTGGGACAATCCCCCCAAAAACCACATTTGGGACAACCATGAGCTGGATGGCTGAGAATCTCTATAGACTTTTAGCTATCCAATTTGGGATGAAAACCCTTCAAATGGTGTAGGAGTATGAAAGAATTTCCAGAAGAAAAAAATTGTAGACTACAAGAACCATTTGCACCACTCAGGTGACCCTGGGGATACAGATAAATCTCCAAGTGGCCTCAACGACCCTCTAAAACAGAGGTCTTCAAACTTGGCAGCTTTAAGACTTGTGGACTTCAACTCCCAGAATTCTCCAGCCAGCAGAATTCTAGGAGTTGAAGTCCACAAGTCTTAAAGCTGCCAAGTTTGAAGACCTCTGCTCTAAAAGGATGCGAATGACCAGCTGTCTGCAAGGAACAGAAATCCTTCCATTCTCCATCATCCAGTCAAAGCTGAAGAAGCTTCTTGGAGGAGAAGCGAAACGTCTTCAAAGAAAAAATAAGGAAATCTAGTCACCTCCTGAAATAAGCAGTTCTGGGAGAAGAAAGAACGGGGGGAGGGGAAATTAATGCAGCAGAAGAGAGAGAGAGATGAAATGGTTCAGATTCAAAGGGGTTGGCAATTTGCAGAAATGTGCAGGGAGTCCTCGCCTTACAACCACAAATGAGCTCAACATTTCTGTCGCTAAGTGAGACAGTTAGTTGTTAATGGAATGTTGCCGCATTTTATGACCTTTCTTGGCAGAGGGGTTAAGTGAATATAATGACTGCAGTCATTATAAGATAGTAAGACAGTCGTTAAGTGAATCTGGCTCCCCCATTGACTTTGCTGGTCAGAAAGTCGCCAAGGCGATCACGTGACCCTAGGACCCTGCAACTGTCATAACTACATACCAGTTGCCAAGCATCTGAATTTTGATCACCTGATCCTGGGAATGCTGCAACAGTCATACGTGTGAAAAAACATTCGTAAGTCCCTTTTTTCACTTTGAACTAAACATATGATTGTAAGTCAAGGAACAGAACAGAATAACAGAGTTGGAAGGGACCTTGGAGGTCTTCTAGTCCAACCCCCTGCTCAGGCAGGAAACCCTAAACAATTTCAGACAAGTGGATGTCCAGCCTCTTCTTAAATCCTCCAGTGTTGCAGCATTCACAATTCCTGGAAGCAAATTGTTCCACAGGTTAATTGTCCTCACTGTTAGGAAATTCCTCCTTAATTCCAGGTTTCCTTCTCTCCTTGGTTAGTTTCCATCCGTTGCTTCCTGTCCTGCCTTCAGGTGCTTTGGAGAATAGCTGGACTCCCTGTATTCCACTCCTTTAAACTCAGGTTTGTTCCTCATTTGGGAAAGGCGTTAATGATTCTGCCTAGGATGTACAGGGGTACAAAATTCAGCAAAACAGCCTCTTTTAACGAAATTTTGTCCTTACCCTCCAGGTTGTGGGAGACCCCAGAATTGCCTTGGCCCATTTCCCAGATCTAAGAGGGGGGGGCATACCATCCCCTTTCCCCCCCCTCCCTATAATGACAGTGGTTGGGATGTAGGTTGTGTAGCCACCAAGAAGGAGTTGACAGGTTAAGCTGCTGTGACAAAGAAGGCGACTCAGCCCGGGAGCAGTTGTGACATTTATTTTTTCCTCTTCTATCGATCCCATCAAGTTCATACCACTGGCAGGGTCATTCCTTCAGCGCAGACTATTTGCTTATTGTACTGGAAAGCAGGTGATAAGTGCTTTGTATACAAACTGTCACAGGCCCACGCAGGCACAGGCGCACACCCGCGTCAGGAGCCCAGGCAAGTGTGCAAACCTGTCCAGAGGTTTGCGATGAGCTCGACTTAGCAATAATGCAGGGTGGATCAGTGTCACGGCGCTAAGAACTAAGATCTTAATGCAGTTGGATGATGTCCTTCTTAGACTGGCTGGGTCTTGATGTCTCAGGAAACCATTGGGTCTTGGAGCAAAGGGGAAAAGGCAAGAAAAAGAAAAAGGGAGGGAGGGAGTTAGAGGGGGGAGAGAATGAGAGAAAGGAAGGAAAGGAAGGAAGGAAGGAAGGAAAGAAAGAAAGGAAGAAAGAAAGAAAGAAAGAAAGAAAGAAAGAAAGAAAGAAAGAAAGAAAAATGGGGAGGAGAAAGGAAGGAAGGAAGGAAGGAAGGAAGGAAGGAAGGAAGGAAGGAAGGAAGGAAGGACATTTTTGTCTGTCTCACTTTCATTGCTTAGAACATAGACCTTTCTCCACCACTTTTGGTAGACATCTGTTATCTTCTATAACCAGGTCATTTTCACTGGATCAAACTTGCAGTCATTGTCACCAAGCATAAATTTCACCCTTAAGTCCACCAAGCATTGGTCAATCTCAAACGCACCTTCCTCCGTGGGCATCATCTCCCATTTAAGGAGCACAGTTCCAAATGCTCCTCTGGCCAATTTGGAGTGGACACCTGCTTCTTCAGACCCTGCCTTTCCTTCTCCCCAGGGCAGAGCCTCCCCTCTCTGCCTGAAACTCCACGGCCATACCTGGAATCTCTTTCCCACAGGTGTTGTTTTCACTTGTCTCAGCCGAAAGAGCACCAAGGACTCCAGGCTAGCTGACAAGAAGCATTCTTCTCTTCTGGGTCTTAGGTCTGATGGACAGGCAAAGCTCCAGTTTATGAACGAAGGATTCCTCCAACAGAAGCAGGCTCCCTTCCAGGGGTTTAGGACCCCAAGCGTGACTTGTCAGTTTCACAAGTGCTGTTTATTCTCTTAATATGTTCTACCTCACTCCCCTTCGTGGTCATTTTTCTCCTGCCCCAGCTGAGCCTTGGCACTGAGGGAGCCATATCAGTATCCAGAATAGCTGCCAGCCTGCTTGGCTTTGACCTACAGCCATTACAAGTCCTATTTTCTTTTACAAATGTCCCAACCATGCGTTAAGAGGGAAATTCATTTCTTATTTATACAGCTCCTGGCCCAAAGAACAGAACAGTTTCTTTGCCAGTCTCTTAAATGATTTTCTCGTCCTTCTTCTCCTGCTTCTTTCTTCCTTGAAAATCTGTGTTTCGAAACAGCCATTCACTTGGAACGAGGGCAGTGGGGCGGGATTCACATGGAGCATTCAGAGTCAGAAAAAAATTTGCGGGATTTTGTCATCCTCATCAGGTATATCAACAAACTAAAAATGGTTGGGGAGACCTTGGAAGTCCTGCCTAACAGGAGAACTTCTCACTAAGGTTTACAGAACCACCTTTTATGAGATTCAAACTATGTTCTCCGTATTCAACCAAGCCATGCTTACCTTATTTAAGCCATGATTAAACAAGGCTGGGTGTCTTCTGTGAATATCTAAGGGGCTGCCCCAAAGAAGAGGGGGTCTACCTAATTTGCAAAGCACCTCAAGGCAGGACAAGAAGCAACAGATGGAAACTAACTAAAGAGACAACCAACCTAGAACTAAGAAGAAATTTCTTGACAATGAGAACAATTAATCAGCAGAACAATTTGCCTCTAGAAGTTGTGGGTGCTCCATCACTGGAGGCTTTCAAGAAAAGATTGGACAACCATCTTCTGAAGCAGGTTTACTGTTTGAGCAAAGAGTTGGACTAGAAGACTTCCAAGGTCCCTTCTAACTCTCTTATTCTGAATTCATTCCAAGAATCCTATCAAACAAGAAGCCTCTGGCGATGAAGATCTCCTTATGAGAAAGTACTTAAGGAGGGAATGCAAGCAATGAAACAGAAGATGACTCGGAAATAGCCCAGAGGCCATAAAAGGAGAGGTAGGGAGGCTGTTTTGCCCTGTGAGCTCCGATGGTTTTGGTAGATGTGGGTCACTGGCCATTGATCCGAGAAGGACAAGGCTGGAAGAGGCTGAGAAACTGGAGTCATAGTGTGTGGGGCCCAAGCGTTTGGGGGGAGTAGGAAATTAGGAGAAAACATCAGCTAGGAGATAAGGAACAGAGATCAAGGACTAGGGGTCTAAATTGATTTAGGCTAACTTGAACCCTCTGTTGCTTCCAGTTAAGAGTCACCATGTCTGGCACCATCAGAGAAAAGGAGGAGGAGGACTAATATTGTACTTGCAACTCCTGAGTTACTGAAGTCTTGCTTGCTATAATGTGTAGCTCATGAATACTACCCCAAATCTCTCTTTCTCTCCCTCCCTCCCTCCCTCCCTCCCTCTTTCTTTCTTTCTTTCTTTCTTTCTTTCTTTCTTTCTTTCTTTCTTTCTTCTTCCTCTCCTTCTCCTTCTCCTCCTTTCTCCTTTCTTTTTCCTTCTCCTTTCCTCCTCCTCCTCCTCCTCCTTCTTTCCTTCTTCCTTCTTCCTTCTTCCTTCTTCTACAAGCTTTCCACTGAGACTTAGCTAGCTGACTCAGTTAGGTCTGGGGGGAAAAATTGACTCAAGGCTAGCCTCCACTTGCTTTGGAGAAATAACAACTGTGAAGCTTGTTTGTCACTGAGCTGGTTTTGGAGCCATGGAATGAACTGGGGAGAGAAACAAGACAGATGTCGGCTTACTAAGATGTTATCTTGGCCAGCTCATATTATCAGACGAATGGCATAGCCTTTTTTCTACACAGGAAAGCTGTACTTTTCCCAGCACAATTCAGATCAGATTTTATAAATTTCATAACAGCTCTGTTATTCATCTGTCTGTCTTCATTTCCTCGTCCATTCAACACGACACCAAATCTATCATAACCTCTCCTTTGGGTTCCCCGGCAGCTGCTGGTTTATAAATGCCTCCTCTTTAGCATATCCTATATGGAAATGCTAAGATCCAGCCTTTTACATATTTGAACCTTTCAGTAAATTAAATATCTAGAAGAGGAGGAGGAGGGGGGGAGGAGGAGGAGGAGGAGGAAGAAGAAGAAGAAGAAGAAGAAGAAGAAGAAGAAGAAGAAGAAGAAGAAGAAGAAGAAGAAGAGGAGGAGGAGGAGGAGGAGGAGGAGGAGGAGGAGGAGGAGGAGGAGGAGGAGGAGGAGGAGGAGGAGGAGGAGGAAAGAAGGAGAAGGAAGAAGAAAGGAGAAAGAAGAGAGAAGGAGAAGAAGACGAGGACGAGGATGAGGACGAGGACAAGGAGGACAAGGAGGAGGAGGAAACAACTTCGTAGGTTGTTTAAAGTCCCTGCAATATGTTATTCAAAATCGTGGTTCTTTGATGAGACTTTGCCACCTAGTGAATAGATCTTTTTATTTGATTAACCAATTTTTCATGCCCTGTACAAGTTTCTCCCCAGTCCATTCATTTTTTCCCCCAAGCTGACTTTTTTTGTGTGAATTAATCTGAAGAGGCAAAATTTACAGATAGTAAGATGGATGGCATTGCTTCGGTTTAAGGAAGTATCTGTATCAAATACCTGTATTTATCTGTATCTATACCTGATCAGATATCTACAAATAACCTTATCTACCATCAAACATCTGTATTTTTCCTTTCTGTTTTTCTTTTTTAAAAAGACTTAACTTCAATGCTCTTAGGAAACTACCCATTGGCCATAAGTAAACAGCTACTAGGCAGATGAGATGCTGTATTATCAACACAACAGGATAACTGTCAGCACAACTAAGGAGACCAAGCCAGGAAATCAACAGAAAGACTAAAATGACTTTTGTTGAGATTGGTTATGTTAACACAATTTCAGTGTTTTCATATAATAAACCATGACTCTTTCAATCTTGGTTTGCAAACTACGGATAGGGTCAAATGGCACGCTAAGCTGCAAATAAGCAAGCTCTGTTGGAGTTGAGTGAGTTGCACGAATCCTACATTGGTTTAGTTTAGTTTAGTTTAGTTTTATTGCATTTATATTCCGCCCTTCTCCCCGAGGGGACTCAGGGCGGTTTACAGCCATATTAAAACAATCACGTATAAAAATTAAAACTAATAAAATAATTAAACTATTTGGCCGTAAAAATTTCATGGTTTCATGGTTATTCTGGGCCTTATACAGATGCTGACAAGTTCAAGAGCCAGAAGCTGCAGCTCTGAAATGCAATGTGGTATAAGAAGTGGGGGAAATAGGGGCGGGAGGAGTATTGCCTAATGGTTAGATTCAGTAGGAAGCAGCTTTTGATGTCGGCTGGTGAACGGGAGCTGAGGGCTCACAAAGAACCTTAATGTGCCAGGGTCCCCCACCCCCTGCGCAGATAGTTAGGAAATCATGGTTGAAGATAACAAGGGGTGCTTGGAAAATTCAGTTACACCTAATTGGGCCTGAGATAATGAATCTGTGCTCAGTTTTGAAGCCAGCTCATCCTGCCAAACCTTTATCGTTTTACAAATGAGGAAAATCTGCAATTTTTGATAGTGTGGAAGACTTCTGCTAGCTCTGGATCAGGATGGGGGGGGGGGACATTTGTCCTCCTTAAGAAACACTCTGAGTTCTGAGTTCAAAACCCTGTTTAAAAATACCTCATGAGTCTTCCACAATTAAAAAGCCCACACAGGTAGTTCTCACAGTAACAGAGTCATTTATTTATTTATTTATTTATTGGTTCAATTTGTATGCCGCCCTTCTCCAGAGACTCAGGGCAGCTTACAATGCATTAAGCAATAGCCTTCATACTTTTGTATATACCTGCTTAGTAGGGCTTTCGGCCCCCCCAAGCAGTGTTCTTTTTTATACAAAGTCAGTTTATTGTCCCCAAAATCCGGGTCCTCATTTTACTTACCTCGGAAGGATGAAAGACTGAGTCAACCTGGACCCTGGTGAAATTCAAACTCGCAATAATTGCAGGCAGCTGGTGCTACATAACAGCACTTTAGTCTGCTGCGCCACCAAGGCTCTTTTAGTCATCTAGTCCAATTCCTTGCTCACGCAGGAGACCTGTACTAGGGATTCGAACCACCAAACTGCTGACCTTTCTGATCGACAACCTCAGTGTCATAGCCATGGAGCCACCTAGTCAGGCTCAATTTACGAGTTTGTTTAGTGACCGTTCAAAGTTTCGACGGCACTGAAAAAAGTCATTTGGGATCCTTGTTCACACTTATAACCGTTGCAGCATCCCCATGGTCATGTGATCAAAATTCAGACACCTGGCAACTGACTCATATTTATGACGGTTGCAATGTCCTGGGGTCTCGCTTGGCAAACAGAAATTTTGTGCTCAATTGTAGTCGTAAATTGAGGATTATCTGAAGCTGCTCATTGCAATCCTTGGTTTGATATGGGTTCAGTCTTGATCCAGGTCCATCTTGCCTCCAAACATGTCCTGTTTTGCATTTCCCAAATAAGCCTTGCAGACCTAAAGTGCTTTTAATAAATAATACTTTGCACAAGTCCATTTGGTGTGTCCCCCTCCTGCACGTGGTTTGGGAATTCAAAGCTTTCTTTGATAATCCTTGGTGGAGGGAGATGGAATCCATACTGGCATTGCAGCCATTTGTCTATTTGCAAAGCCTGTGCAGATATCTACAGATGTGGATGATGAAACATCTGGGGGGAAATAATTGAGCTCAGAGAGCACCAAGGACCCCACAGGGTTTCTCAAACCTTGACCACTTGCGTGGACTTCAGCTCCCAGAATTCCCCCGCCAGCATGCTGGGAGTTGAAGTCCACACATCTTCAAGTGGTCAAGGTTGGGAAAGGTCCTATCATAGGGGACCTTGGTGAAGGAAGACCACAGAGAGGTCTTTAGATAGCAGAACTTAGTAGGAGCTCTCCAAGGTCCTGTTTTCTTCTGCTTTGCTTGTCTTCGTTTTAATTTTGTTCGACCTCAGGAGCCTCAAAAATGCCTTCAAATGACCATGGAAGAAGATATTTAATTGTCAGGGACTGTGGTGGGGGATGAGGAGTATTGCTTTATTTATTTCTTTTTTCCAAAAACATCTACAATGGCAACTCCAAATCTCAACTAATAAATGCTCTGTCCTACACATTGGCAATAAAAATCAGAATACAAAATAAAAGTTGGATGGAAGCAACTTCGTAGATGATCCCCACTCTGTCAAGGACCTAGGAGTACTCATCTCAAACGATCTAAGCCCCAGAACTCACTGGAACAACATTGCCAAAAAGGCATTAAGAGTTGTTAACCTAATTTTGTGAAGCTTCTTCTCCGGTAACATTGTATTGCTAACTAGGGCATACAAAACCTTTGCCAGACCAATCCTCGAATACAGCTTGTCTGCCTGGAATCCACACTGTATATCGGACATTAATACAATTGAGCGGGTCCAGAGGTATTTCACGAGAAGAGTCCTCCACTCCTCTATTCACAATAGAATCCCTTATGCCACCAGGCTTGAAATTTTGGGCTTGGACAATCTGGAATTGTGACAAATTAATAAATAAACAGACAGACAGACAGACAGACAGGCCCTTACATCATTCCTCTCCCCCCCCCCAACTCCAAAAAACCTCTCTAGCAAATTTCTCCGTTCTGTCATTCCACCTGCAGCCTTCCAGCCCCCACAGCTCTTATGCATCTCTCACACATAATGGATCTTTTCCTTCCTTTTAAACAAGGCAGCGGGTTTCGAAAACAGTTGTTGAATGCAACAGCCTGCTCTTTTGTTGAGGTGAGAACCTTTTATATTTTTTGCTCCCAGCTGAAACCCTCGTAAAAATATTTCCCTTGCTGGCTTAAAATGTTGAAGCAGGACTTGACACTGTACCAGATGTTGGAAAGTACACACAACACACACAAAAAAAATACAATATCCTCATGGTGGAGTTTCTTAAACATGTAGGGCTGTGATGGCGAACTTATGGCACAAGTGGCAGACGTGGCATGCAGAGCCCTCTCTGTGGGCATGGGCGCCATCACCAGCTACTCTTCTAGTTTCTGGTGCATGCTGGCCAGCTGGTCTTCGCGGGTGCCAGAGTGCTGGAAAACAGCCTGAAAACGGCTCAAAAAATGCTAAAAAATGCCCACAAAATAGCCCGGGTTTTGGGCCATTTTTCAGGCTGTTTTCAAAAAACTGACTGAAAAACAACCTGAAAATGACTAAAAAACCTTTTCGGCATTGAGTCCCAAAACCAGAATACACATGCACGTACATGCATGTGTATTCTGGTTTTGGGACTCAATGCCAAAAAGGTTCACCATCACTGATTTAGGGTAACATATGGGGCCCAAACTTAGTTAGATACCCACTTTGTTTCTGAACAGATCATGATCTCGAGGTATCCCTGTGTTTAGGAAAGTCCACTACTCAAGGATAAGAATAATTTTCTTATCACTTCTTTCCATTTGATGTCACGGGAAACCCCAAAGGAAGTGAAACAGTGTGAGCTGTGCCCTAATAATGCTTCTGACAAGCAAAGTCAGTGTTTACTAAGCTAACAACTGCACCGTGGCAAGAAAATTCACTTAACAACTGTCTCACTTAGCGACAGAACTTTGGGACTCAGTTGTGGTCTTAAGCCAAGGACAGCTTGTATTGGGGTACAGCTGTCTCTCTGCAACTCTGAAGGCCCAACAGCCTTGGCCACTGAAGAGAAGGCTAGGGATCTCGAATATTTTGAGATGCACCCCTCTTCCCTTCGTTTCCATGTATTCTGATACAAAGGAAAATTTCAGACTGTTTACCAAAAATAAATAAATAATCCGCTTTCAGAACGAGGCTCTTGAGGGGCTCGGTAAATGATTATGCTAATTATATCTAGAGCGATTCCCTCGCACCGCGGCAATGCTCAGGAATTTTGAACTGGAGTTTTTAGTGTGATTACAGATGATATTAAAATTCTATTAGGCTCCGTTTAGAAATGCCAAGAAAGGCAGAGAAAAGGGGAAGGTTCACTCGTGGGGGCGGGGGTTGGAATTCCAGATTTCTTGGGTAAGGCTGAAGTTTGGGAAAGGAGGAAAGAGAATTAGGAAGGGGCAAAAGAAGGAAGGAAAGGGGTAAACAAACAAACAAACAAACAAACCACACCTGTAAAATAAAAGATGACATTCATGAAATTGAAGAGTCCTGCTTCAAAAAGATTGATATCCCCCAGAGATTGCTCATTCATAATTTATAATTTATTTATTAAATTTATATGCTGCCCGTCTCATTTTCAAGCGACTCTGGACAGCTCGTGAACATCATAAAAGCAGAGGTGCAAACATTAAAATGTTTAATATTAAATAAACAGAAGTTAAAGAAGTTTTAAAAAGCAGAATACAGCGGGGCGAAGATAGAATCTTTTTTTCTAGCCCACTCAATTACCTCCACTCAATTACCTCCAACAAAAGTCTTTTCTGGGCACCCCAAAACTGAGGATGTCCAAATAAAAAAAAAGTCATAATAGCAACCTTGACCTTGTAATCAAAGCCCCGCCCCTTTTTCACATGCCTTAAGGGGCGGAGCTTCGATGGTTGCAGCCGCCATCTTGAATTATTGGGGAACCTCTTTTCCTAGCCCTTCTCTAGTCCCAAAAGTTTGTGTTTTGGCCCATTAAGAACAATATTTTATAATGGCTTGCAATTTGGCTATTGCTATCCTCTTTCTTTCGCTTCCATTTCTTCCTCCATTTCCGACTTCTATTTCTTTTTAACCTTCTGGATGCCCCGTTTGTGAAAATTTAAAAAAAAAACAAAACGAGAGAAAGCAATTTTTGTTTCCATTTTCTTCTCTCTCTCTCTCTCTCTTTCTCTTGCCTATGATAAATTCTTAATGAGCACCTGTTACAATGTTAATGAAAGTAAACCCAGTCTGTAAATAAAGAAAATTTAATAAGTTAACAAGCTGGATTAAGATTCCCAACCTGCCCTTTGATAATCTAACGCCAAATACCAAATAGTTGCCATCTAAGCAGGAAACTCATTAATGCATTCACCTCCGTGTACTTTGCCGACGATAATTAATATTTTAAAAATTTATAAAACCGAAATGGTAGGTTTGATTGTAACAAACAAAATATCTGCCTAGATTAACTACGGAAGGTTTCGGTACAATCCCCTTAAACTAAACTCACAGCGAATGGGGGAGTGGGGGGCAACGAGCCCCAGGATGGTGTTTGCCTTTGTTGGTGTTTGTCATATTCACATTCTTGATAATTGTATTTCAAATTAAGGTTGATTGGCCATTCTGCAGCTGGGTGGAAACACAGAATGAGAACAGAGTTTCCTCGGTAAAAAAGAAACAAAATCAAACCAACTATGTAAATAACTTTCAAGTTTGTCCTCTGGACTTTACGGGAATATTAACATTTGCAGAAGAGATGGTGCGACTTCTCAAAGTAGAGTCATTTCAACAGGCATCCGTTGACTTTTCCTTCCACAAAATATTTGGTTGTGGGCTAATAAGAGACTAACGACGACGATGGGGGGGGGGGTCACTCAACTGTATGTTTAGTTAATGAAGTAAACCACTTTCTGGGTTCACACACTCCGTTGAACTGAATCAACGGGCTAAGTTCATTCCAGATGTTTAATCTGCCTAAAGAAAAGCACTAACCAAGTTCATCTTAGCAAAGCTTTGTACGAGTGTAGTACAGTTCCTAAGTTTGTAATGACCCATGATGGCGAACCTATGGACACTCTGTAGGCACGCGAACCGTCACCTAGCCTCCACCATGCATCCATGCGCACCTCCCGCCGGCCAGCTGATTTTCAGGTCTCTGGCGCACCCCCTCCCCGTGGCCCATTTTGGTCCCAGGAGGCTTCAGGGAGGCCTACTAGGCCCAAAACGAGCTGTGGGGAGTTGTGTGCACATGTGTGGGGGGACAGGGGGAGCACGGGGGATCATGCATGCATTCAGGGGGCAGGGGAAGTGCAGGGGATCACGTGCATATGCCCGGGGGGGCAAGGGGGGCATTGCCTTATGGGTGTGGGCATGCATGCACGCAACTCCCCCGCATTCCCCCTGCTTTTGGCACATGACAGCAAAAAGGTTAGCCATCACTGACCTGGTCAGTGGTGTTTTGTGAATACAGCTTGTGTTATGGAAGAATCCAATTCTCTTCACTCCAACCTTGAAGTATGAAATCTGTAGAGATGAGTTAGGAGGGATCTTCTGTCCAAGGGAGTCATCCCCAGCCAAAATAGACCTTCTCACAGATAGACTATCTGGATGAAGAAGAGGACAAAATGGACTCGGGAACCAACTGACTTCTGGGCCAGTCAAGTTTTCTTCTCTTTCAACATACCTTCCATCTTTTTAATCTCTTGATCTCACCTGCCCAACATAGTCAACCTTCTATGTAGTTTACTCTTCACCTCGAATGGAACTGAATGAGTTGCTTGGCTGCTACTAATGGGAATATTAGAATCTGTACTCAAATATCAAAGGGACCAACACCCATCTCACCTCCTTGGAGAAGACTTGTGAAGACTCCAAGACTTCACTTTGGAGAAGACTTCCCAAGAACTGTCTCACCTTGGGAAGACAGGTGAACTTCCCAACTGGTGGGGCGTCCATGTGTTGTGAACCACAGATGGGCATTTCTCTTGTTTTGGGTTATTTGTTTCTAGATCATTAAGCTGAATTTGGACCAAAAAGTCCATCACAAAGTGGACTCTTACAGCTGTTGAGTAGGACATCCTTGAATTTTGCAGAATTTTATGATTCCCGCAGATCAGAAGGACCACGAGAAAAGTAATTTGAAAACTAGGACTTTCCTTTAAAGGTTTAGGTCAAAAAGACTAAAGAACATATTCTATTTTTTTTTTTTAGCCTCCTGTCTAAGATAAGCATTTCCTATCGAGATGAAAAGTCAAAGTTATCTTCATCTTTCTCTCTTATTTTTACCTCGATGATCCTTGAGTTTGGGCAAATATCATTTGCAAAATTGCAAGTGGCCGAGAGCCATATTCTCTTTTCCTCATTGTCACAACAAGCAGTTCTCCCATTAATGGAACAATTTTGAAAGTAATAGATGTTCAGAAAACAATCTCTTCCAGAAACTGAGCTCCGTAACCTGAAAAAAATGATCTCGTTTATTTTTTTTGGTAAATGAAATCTATTTTCTTTCTAAATTTTATCACACGTCTTTCCTTTGTATCACAAATATCTTTATTTAACCAACCTCCTGGTCTACGTTTCTATGGCTTGGTGTGTGTGCTTTGTCTCACCACAATTTTGTTACTGTTTTGTGTTGTTGTTGTTTTTAAAAAGGCAGAGTCAGTTTAATACATCACTGTATAAGTATTTAGCTTAGTCATTTTTCATTGTTTGACCTTACTTTTAATTAGAGACTAAATAATTAATGCCATTGGATGGAAGACCGACTACTGGAGAAATGCCCTCACTTTGCAGGCCTGTTCCTTAGGAGTGACGTGTCCAGATTTTGAAATTTTCAAATAAAATAACAAGCGACTGCTGGAGAGAGAGTGAGGGAAAAGAAAACAATTTACATTTATTGCCCAAGCCAAATGCACATCTATCATGAATCTGGCTCGAACCTACAGGCAAGACCGACCGGCCTTCAGAAAGCAGCCGGGAAAAATTAGAAAATTAAATTTGACTTGCGGCTTGATTCCCTAAAGAGCTTTCAAGAATTTCTATGGCTCTATAAAATAATAGGAGGATTCATAGTTTTAATAGAGTAGGTAGGTAGGTAGGTAGGTAGGGATAGAGAGAGAGAGAGAGAGATTGAGAGATTGAGCGAGAGTGACAGAGAGAGAGAGAGATGCCAACAAAAGTGCGTATAGTCAAAGCTATGGTTTTCTCAGTTGCAATATGTGGCTGTGAAAGTTGGACCATAAGAAAGGCTAAGTGCCAAAGATTGGAGGCCTTTGAACTCTGGTGCTGGAGAAGACTCCTGCGAGTCCCTTAAACTGCATGGCCATCAAACCGGTCAATCCTAGAGGAGATCAACCCTGACTGCTCTTTAGAAGGCCAGGTCCTGAAGATGAAACTCAAATACTTTGGCCACCTAATGAGAAGGAAGGACTCACTGGAGAAGAGCCCGATGCTGGGAACAATGGAGGGCAAAAGAAGAATGGGACGGCAGAGAACAAGATGGCTGGATGGAGTCACTGAAGCAGTAGGTGTGATCTTAAATGGTCTCTGGGGATGGTAGAGGATAGGAAGGCCTGGAGGAATGTTGTCCAGGGCGTCATGATGGGTCAGACATGACTTCGCAACTAACAACAACAACAACAACAGAGAGATAGATAGAAAGATAGAGATATTTGTTCCACTGTTTTCTCCTATAGGAGAAGGTGCCATGGCATCAAACAAATCAAGCAGAAAAAACTATGGCTACCAACCTGCCTTCCATGGAGGACCTGTATATTGCACGAGTCAAAAAGACAGCTGTGAAAATATCTACAGATATTTGGACATAAATTGTTTCAACTCCTACCCTCAAAATGATGCTATAGAGCCCTGCACACCAGAACAACCAGACACAAGGACAGTTTTTCCCAGAACATCATCACTCTGCTAAACAAATAATTCCCTCAACAATGTCAAACTATTCACTAAGTCTGCACTACTGTTAATCTTCTCATTGTTCCAACCACCCATTTCCTTCCACTTATGACTGCATGACCATAACTTTGTTGCTTATATCCTTACGATTTATATTGATATTGTTTCCTGATTGCTTATTTGTTCCCTATGACTATCATTAAGTGTTGTACCTTATGATTCTTGATGAACATATCTTTTCTTTTATGTACACCGAGAGTGTATGCACCAAGACAAATTCCTTGTGTGTCCAATCACACTTGGCTAATAAAGAATTCTATTATGTTCTGTTCTGTTCTGTTCTGTTCTGTTCTCTTCTGTTCTGTTCTGTTCTACTCTACTCTACTCTACTCTACCCTACCCTACCCTACCCTACCCTACCCTACCCTACCCTACCCTACCCTACCCTACCCTACTCCATTCTATTCTATTCTATTCTATTCTATTCTATTCTATTCTATTCTATTCTATTCTATTCTATTCTATTCTATTCTAAACAGCAGAGAAGAGCAAATAAATTTTAGTTCAGGAGATCAAGACGAATAACCACAAAATACTTGGATTGCACCCAGATCTTTGGTGAAACAAAGGAGATGCTTTTTTAAAATTATGCTTGACATAATTGATCTCTGCTTTCATGATTGATGAATACCATTGCTCAGGTAATCCTCAACTTAACACCACAATTGAGCCCAAAATCTATGTTGCTAAGTGAGAAATAGGTTGAGTTTTACAACAGTGTGAAAATCAGTGGTGGTTGCTGGCTTTCAATGCAGGCTGTGTGTTTCTGTTGAGTCCCTTTTGCCTATAAATTCGGAGCGTAATGTCTTGGCAAATCTTTGAAAAATGGGTCATTACAATCAGACTGAACTTCTTTGAAAGACGTTATTAAAAGTCCTTCAGACTCACCCTTCCCTACGACGGGCACCCCTCTAATTCTCCAAAGGCCTAAGTCAAATATTCCATCATTTTAAATGATTATTAAATATCCTTTTGGGGAGGATTATAATTGTGCTCTTGATTATATAACTAATAGATCGATCTATCTAGGCGGATCACAAATAGCTGGACCGTAATGATGATTGAAATATATAATCCTTCCAGAGATAGTTAGGCTAAATTAAGCTACCGACAGCTTAATTAAAAGAAGTTGGGGGATTAGATATCAGGTTTCCAAGAGGCAAGAAGGGGAAAGGGAACTCAAAGTTATGTGGTGCAAAATCTAAATTTATCCCTCTGGAGAGAATGAAATCCGAAGAGTAGGGAAGTGGGGGGCAAGCAAAATTGGGATAATTGGGAGCATAGAATAGTTTCCCCCATCTCTAAGCGTGAGGAAAGGTTGTCTGTATGTCTCTCTGTGTGTAGACCAGGGGTCTGCAACCTTAAATGCTCAAAGAGCCATTTGGACCCGTTTCCCACAGAAAAGAAAACACCGGGAGCCACAAAACCTGAGTGGGCATGGCCAAGTCAATGTCACTCACTTCCACCAGTCACATGACCACCATCACCCCGCCCAGCCACGCCTACCCAGCTGGTCATTAGAGAACCAGTTGTTAAAAAATACCGGGACCCACAAAACCCTTTTGACATCTCTTTCTCCCTCCCTCCCCACCTCTCTCTCTACATATCTCTCTGCCTCTGCCCCAGCCACTTCTCCATCATCTGCCATCGCCTTTACCTTCTCAGGCTAGGCAAGGAGTGACTGGGAGGGGAGAGCAAGGGGCGGGGCCAGCCAGTGGTGGGATCATCCAATAGGGAGCCACAGCAGAGGGCCCAAAGAGTCGCATTTGGCTCCGGAGCTGCAGGTTGCTGACACCTGGTGTAGGCACACACACATAAAACACACATACAGGTAGCTCTCCATTTGCAACAGTTCACTTAGTGACCGAAGTTACAACGGCCCTGAAAATTGTGACTTGTGACCATTTTCCACACTTACGACCGTTGCAGCCTCCCCAGGGTCATGTGATCAAAATTAAGGCACTTGGCAACTGACTCATATTTATGACGGTTGCAGTGTCCCGGGGTCACGTGATCCCGTTTTGTGACCTTCTGATAGGCAGAGTCAATCGGGAAGCCAAGTTCACTTAACAACTATGGCAAGGAAGGGAAAAAATTGGGGTGAAATCCAGCAGGTTCTGGAGAACCGGTAGCGGAAATTTTGAGCAGTTCAGAGAACTGGCAAATACCACCTCTTGCTGGCCCCAGAGCAGAGAGGGAATGGGGATTTTGCAGTATCTTTTCCCTGCCACACCCACCAGGCCAGACCCACAGAACCGGTAGTAAAAAAATTTGGATTTCACCACTGGGAAAAACTCACATAAGTAATGTCTCACTTAGCAACAGAAATTATGAACTCAATTGTGGTCGTGCATCGAGGACTTCCTGTGCGCACATACCCTGCAAACGCATACTGATTTCTGTTCTAACCTTTGCTCTGATAAATAAAGGTGGTAAACCCAACTCAGTGTCCCACACTCGTCCTTAACGGCTGGTTTTGAGAAACACTGAACCTCTGCAGGAGGAGGAGTATTCACTTACCTTTGCTACCGGATTGCAAATGTGAGTGCATGTGCAGAGTGTCAAAAATAGGATGTGATTACATCCGGGCCAGTAGTGGGTTTCAGTTCAGTTTGCTACCGGTTCGCTCATGCACGCAATGCTTCTGTGAATGCACAGAAGCGTCCGGGTGGGTGACCTCCCACTGCTGCTACCGCTTCACCCGAACCGGATAGAACCAACTGGATACCACCACTGCTCTGCAGCCATGAAAGTAGACAGACCAATGTTTTCAGCCGGGGTGCCCAATCTTGGCCACTTTAAGACTTGTGGACTTCATGAGGAAGCTGGCTGGGGAATTCTGGGAGTTGAAGGTCTTAAAGTGGCCACGGTTGGACAGCCCTGCTTTAAACCATGTTTAGCACTGCAAACTTCTGGCTTCCCACCATATTCTCTAAGCCCCAAAACAGATACAACCCCAATATTCTCCAGTCCAGTAGAGGAAAAGAATTGAACATCCTTTAAAAATTAAATTGAATTAATTGGAGGGTGGGGAATTGGGTGAATTGGGGGCAGTTGGAATTGAACTGCTCCCCAAACAGCTGTGGAGACAGAGGTTGACTCTTCCTTACCTTTTCCAAATCCTGCCAGCTCTCGCTTGGCAGCTGCTAAAGCTGGAGTTGCCCTTCCTTTTCTTAATTAAGTGCAGCCTTTTTAAAAAGTTGATCATCAATTAAGTAATTCAATAAAGGGTCTGTTTTGCTTTCAGATCTCCTTTTCTTCCCCCTCCCCTTATTTTTGGGTTAATCAATCTGGCTCTTAATAATGTGCCTCTTCCGGGTTGCTAAGCAACCGCCTCCTGATTTAAAGAAAGTGGCAGCTGCTGCCTTAAGAGATGGAGAGGTTGAGCACCAGGGCTCTGCCACCCCGACTTTGCCAAACCTTCCCATCCAAAATAGGCTAGCCTCTCAAAGCACCCCAGTTGGATTCCTCAGATGCCCCTTCTGGGGGAACCCCAAGCTCAGCGTCTGCCCATTTTTTTCAGAAAAGCAGAAAAAAAAGCACATTGCAAGCTCCAGGAATCAAACTTCCCCAGAATCCCAAATTTTGTTTAACATTGGGTACAAAATGTGCACTCCATCAAGTTTCTGGTCCTCAGGGTTTGCTCTGGGCACAAGGCTGAAAGAATATGGTTCCTGGTTTTCACAGGAGAACACTCCACTGGGCCCTTATATATACCCTGGAAGGAGTATAAATAATATCCAGTAAATGAAATTTAATACTATTTAAGCTTGTATGCCAGCCAACTCTCGACAACTCTGGACGGCTCCCAGCCACCCAACAAATTACAATGAAATCAACCAGAAGAAGAAATCAAAGATCAAAGATGCCAAGCACAATAAGTGAGGAATAATGGAATAACAGAGTTGGAAGGGACCTTGGAGGTCTTCTAGTCCAACCCCAAGCAGCAGATCCTAGAGCTGTGATGGCGAACCTATGGCACACAGGTCAGAGGAGGCACGCAGCGCCCTCTCTGTTGGCACGTGACCCATCGCCCCAGTTCAGTTCTGCTGTGCATAAGCGCATGCCTCCTGCCAGCCAGTTGGTCTTCGGGTCTCTGCAGTGCCTGCGTGGGGGGAGGGGGGCAAGGTGTCACATGCACATGCGTGGGGGGCGGGAGCAGCACAGGACCCACATGCGCGTTGCATTTTGGGGTTTGGGCACGCGCATTTGGCACATGTGTGTGCGCTTTGGGCACTCGATCCAGAAAAGGTTAGCCAGCCCTGGACCATACCAGACAAATAGTTGTCCAACTTCAGACAAATCCAGACAGACATAGGAATTTCATTCGTTTCTTTAGAAAAGGATTTTTTATTTTTTTTGCCAAAATAATGTGGGTCCAGTCCAGGGATGAAATGCTCCCGGTTTGGAGCCGGATCGCCCAATCCGGTAGCAATGGCAACGGGTGGTTCGGAGAATCGATAGCAAAAATCCTGTGCCCTCCCCCATGCCCAGCTGAGCTGCGAGATCATTAGAGGCTTTTTAAAAAAAAATTTAAAAGCATTTTTTCTACAACCTCTTCGGCCGAAAAAAATGCTTTTAAAAGTTAAAAAAAACAATCCTCTGACAATCGCGTGGCTCAGCTGGGATCGTCAGAGGCTTTTAAAAGGATCTTTTAAATCGGCTGAAGAGGTTGTAGAAAAAATGGTTTTAAAAGCAACAAAAAAAAAAAGAGTTGTCCATGCCCACTCAGTCACATCACCCACCACCGCCAAGCCACGCCCACAGAACAGGTAATAACAAATTTTACATTTCACCACCGGTCCAGTCTGAAATCACTTATCAAAATAGCAAGACGGGCTCATGGAAACCAGCTTTCAGTGCCTGGGCTCAATTACAGGCAGGACAGGCTTTTGAATTCACTCTAAACGGTTGGGCGAATTGGCCAGAGAGAAAAAGCATGTTATTATTTACGCCAGATTAAGAAAACCATCCAATTTGCTGGCCACTGCTTCCACCAGGGGCAGGCAGGGATTTTATTATTGTTCTTTTGATTTTAATGTACTCTAAATGAATTACAGTACTGCCAGGTAGTTAGTCAATAGTTTAATGCAATTAATTAATTTTTCATCTTCGTTGTCTTTTCTTTTCTTTTCTTTTCTTTTCTTTTCTTTTCTTTTCTTTTTTCTTTTTCGTACAAGGCAGATGATTCTTTCTGATTTCTTTCCTGGGTAGATTCTTCTCCCACCCATTCTCCTACCACCACCACCACCACCCCCAAAAAAAAATCCAAAGGAAATTTTTGTTTATAGTAAAGGGGGGAGGGGACCCGAAATCAGGATTTGAAAGCTAGCTCATTGTATTAAGCAAGAGATTCTTTTGAACCTAGAAGATTGACAAGGAGGCCTGTGTGTGTGTGTGTGTTTGTGTGTGCCCTTTCTGGTTCTTTTCTTTTTTTTCTTCGTTTCCTCCTCAACTGTTCCGTGAATTGTACAACGCCAGTCGAACTGAAGCAGTACATTTCTTCAAACAATGCTTGCCTCAATTCCATTTGTAACTGAATTGGAGGGAGGAAATGTAATTGTGTGTTAAACACGGAGCAGCCATACATGAAGATAAGAAGGGCTGTGACTGACTCCGAACCCAACTGCTCCCAACTAGATACTGGAGGCCTATTTGGAAGTGAAATGATTCTTGGCGTGCGCTTCTGCATTATGAGTTAATAAATATAGATCCTTACGTAAGGAAACTGGGCCATTTATTTGCCTTGTTTTTACTTTGCCTAGTCAGACAGAAGTTGGCAGGCTGCGGGTGAAAGGAGCAGCGATAATAGCTTGAAACCTTTGCCAGATGTTGACAGGTCTGTTTTCAGTAAAGAGGGGAGAGAGAGAGAGAGAGAGAGAGAGAGAGAGAGAGAGAGAGAGAGAGAGAGAGAGATGATAGATGCAGTAGATAGGCAGACAGACAGATGATGGAGGGATGGAGGGAGGGAGGGAGGGAGGGAGAGAGGAGATAGATAGATAGATAGATAGATAGATAGATAGATAGATAGATAGATAGATAGATAGATAGATAGATAGATAGGCAGGCAGGGGATGGATGGATGGATGGATGATATAGAGAGACAGACAGGCAGATCAGTGTTTCTCAACCTTGGCAACTTTAAAGTAGATGGACTTCAATTCCCAAAATTCTGGGAGTTGAAATCAATCAATCCATCTGGATGGATGGATGGATAGATAGATAGAAGAGAAAGAAGGAGGGAAGGAGGGAAGGAGGGAGAGAATGTTAGGGTGAAAGGGGCATATGAAAGAGTTGGAAAGGAAGCAGTGCTATTAATCAAACCTGACCCTGCTTAGCTATTTGTCAATCAGTCCAGGTGAGCGAGGTGCTGCCCCCTAGCAGACAGCCCTTGTGTTAGGTTGGGCAAAACCAGTTTTGGACAGTTGAAACATGTCAGCACATTGGAAATTCTCGTGTACACTAATATAACACATGATTTCAAAGCAAGGTCAAAGCAATAGGCCAGGTTTACTCAGGTTTACTCAGAATTACTGTGGTGAAGTTGTGGGAATGAAAAATGGGGGGGGGGGTTCTTTTCAAAAGATTTTTTTTTAAAAAACAAAGGTAAACCGCCTAGAATCCATGAGGATGGAGGCGGTAGATTGCAGGAAGAAAATAAATAACCGTGTTAAAATCGAAGCCAATTCCAAGATCACGGAATTAAACAAGGATGATGCTGTAGGCCACTCAAAAAGTTTCTTGACAGTGAGATGGACGGCATACACATTTAATAAATAAATAAATCATAAACCTATATCACTCCACTCATCTTCCTTTTTCTTTCTCACGTCGTCCCAGGACAGAAAATCTCTCCCTTCTTTCCCTATAATTTGACAGCGAGTTTATCTGAGTTTTTTTCCTAACATCCTGTGCACCACGGACACCTCCACCACCCTCAGATCAGCCAAGAAGAACGAAATTATCCATAACCCAAACCCCGCAATGGATGGAAGGCAACCTTGGCTCAGCCAGCCGTGAAATCCCCCTCCTGCCTCCCCCCCCCGAAACTCCAAGCCGTTAGAGGCAAAAGATTTAAGGGAGGGGGAGCACCGGCGAAGTTTCGGAGGGGACGTTGCCTTCCAGCGGTCTTGGCAGCGCGCAGCACCCTGGAAAAAAATCTGAGAAAGGAGTTTTAGAATTCAGAGAAAATTGAATTTCCCCGGAATAACTTGGAACTGCCGGCAGTTTACGTTTTCTAAACAAGCGATCGGGCTCCCCCACACTCCACCCCCCTACCCCCGGATCTATCTCTGCAATGTCACCCGGGCGAGGAAAAATAAAACTAGAGAGGAGCTGGGGCGGGGGGGCGAAAGACAACAAGGAGGCGCTGTTTTTCCCGGCCGAAAGCGCTCTCCAATGCGTAATTACGCACGGCTTGGCGAGGTTCCTCCATCTCCGCCCGGACCCTGACCGTGCCGGGGTCCACAGCACCGTCGCCCCTCGGCTCGGCCCGCCACATCTGGGAACATCATTAAGAATCGCCTCAGCAGCTCAGGAAGTCTTCACACTTCACGTTTCATTAATCGCGGGGCACCTCGGATTCCTTGGGAAAGGGAGAGTAAGGGAGGCGGGCGAGGGGCTCTGGTGAGAGGCGCGAGGTTGGCAGCGGCTGCGCTCGGCGAGGCAGAGCGCATGGCCAACACGTCGGGGTCCCTTCGAGCTGGCCCCCACTCCGCTGAAAAGTCCCAGGCCAGTTATCCGCTCCAGAAAGACGGGTTCCGGAATAGGGGCGGAGGGTGATGGGGGGAGAGGGTTTGGAGCTGTAAATCAAAGGCACCGATACGCAGGCTGAAGGAAGCATCAAGTCCACAGCAAGGCTCTTTCCGGGGGGAGGGCTTGCGTGGGGAGGGAAACCTCCACGAAAGTCACTTGACTTGTTCAGACTTTCGGATTATTTGGGTCCTGGAAGACGCTGGGTGTTCTGGAGCCATTTCGGTTGCTAGAGCGCGGATGAGGCGGGCGGCGGTGTGAGCGCAATTTAGAAAAGGGGGGGGCTTTCTGCCCCACGATCTCTCTCTCTCCCCCCCCCCCAGGAATTTATAAAATGTATCTTTGGAGAACTAACAGAGGGGAGATAAGGTGGAGGCAAGATTGTGAGAGGAAGGGGGAGGGGGCAGACCACCTGTGTCTGAGCGAAAGCAAACTGGGGCGCCAGATTTGGGGTCCTAGAAGAATTCAACTTCACACAAAGCAGGGGGGACATTTTTATTTACTTATGTATGTGTTTCCACCTTTATCACTTTATAAGTAATTTAAGGCGACAAACATATCCAACCCATCTTCCTTCTCCTATTTCCCCCACCACAACAACCCTCCGAGGTTGGGCTGAGAGAGAGGGACTGGCCCCCAAGTCCCAGGATAATCTTTTAAGGCCTCTGATTTTTGTAAACCATCCAGTAATTCTGCAATGAGATGCTGTTGCATTTATTTTATTAATTAATTAATTAATATTAATTTATTTATTGTTATGCTGTCCATAACAAGGCGACTCTGGGCTGCTTCCTACACCATTCCTTTTCTGCACCTGGAAGGGTTCAGAAAGGATCTGTTGGCCAGGATCACCCTGGTTAAGATTACTTCAAGGTCTGGTGTAGCTGTTGCAGCCCCCAAACCTGGCCCTCTTCAATCAACCAACTCATTCTGAAAATATAATGTATTTATTATTAAGAACTGCACTGTCCATCAAGGTTTCCATTGGGTCTGGAGCAGGCTTCAGGCCCTGGGATTTCCAAAGGACGGGGGAGTCAAGGGCCAAGTTGGCTGGGAATTTGGGGCTCTGGAGTACCCCAGGTTGGGAAAGTCTGTCTGGTTGAATGCAGATGCTTCCTTGTGCTGTTCACTAATATAATCTATTATTCTGTTGTTTGGGGGGCTATTAAACATTAAAAGTATTAAACATTAAGATGTTGATGTTTAAAACATCAACCAGAGAATTGTCATTATTGGGCTGATTAAAAGCAGAATCAAGGAAATAAATGTGTGGCTTCTCAGGGTTTTCAACAGCTGTTTTGATGTGTTTGAGGAAACAGGGCTGGCTGGCTGGCTGGCTCAACCATTGAATAAAACCTGCAGCAGCAAATTTTCAATACCAGGACAGAGCAGTAAATGGTTAGCGATTTGTGTGTGAGAGAGGTGGGTGGTTTCAAAATATGACAAATAAATAAAACTTTAAATGTGCTTTTCATGACTTTTGACTGCCAGAAAAGGAGGCTTTAGGCAAGTACAGTGTTGCGGGACTTCCAGAGTGCACACAAGGAAGACAAAAAAAAATAATCCAGGTGGCAGCCACCACTGTTGTGATCTCGCCCTTTTTTTATGGGTGTCCTGAGACACAACACACGTTAAAGAAAGGTTATTGTGGCCGCCATTGTGATCTGCAAATCAAGGAAAGTTCTGCACTTTGTGGATGGAACTGGCACTAAATTATCCTGGCCCACAGTCCGTCTCCATCATATCTCCTGAAGTCTACAACTTTTAAGAAAGACCCCCCTCAATAAATTCACCCCTGGGCAGACACTAATTAAAGGGAACTCTGCAGACAAATGTCAGTTAAAGAATAAAGGAGAATATTTGTAGGTCAAGGTTGAAATGAGGGCTCCTTGGTGTCCTCTCTCTTCTTGTAGACATTTCATGACCCAACTAGGAAACATCATCAGGGCTCTTGATCGTCCAAACTATGATGTAAGAGTAAGGTCACAGTTGAGGATTCTTTCTTTCTTTCTTTCTTTCTTTCTTTCTTTCTTTCTTTCTTTCTTTCTTTCTTTCTTTCTCTCTTTCTTTTCTTCCTTCTTTCCTTCCCTCCTTCTTTCCTTCTCTCTCTTTCTGTTTACTTTCTTCTTTCTTTTTCTTCCTTCCTTCCTTTATTCCTCCATCTGTCTCTCCCTTATTTTTTCTTTCTTTCCGCCATATATTCTCCTTCCTTCCTTCCTCCTTCCCTTCTCTTTCTTTCCTTCTTTCCTTCTCTTGCTTTCTTTCACTTTACTTTCTTTTTCTTCCTTCCTTCCTTTCTTCATCACTCTCTCTCTCTTATTTTTTCTTTCTTTCCTCCCCTCCTCCCTTCTTTCCTCCATTTATACTCCTTCTTTCCTTCCTTCCTTTTTTTCTTTTTTCTTTCCCGGTGGGGGGAAACATTACTTGTCCAGTTCAAAAAACTCATTCTATTTTAAATAATGTGCTTATAACATTCCCAATATTGCCTTTATGTCTGAAGGGGACAGTTAAGAATATGACCATTACAATTGTTTCTACTTAAATTTATTGGAGGGGCCGCGTACTTTATGTTCCATCTGCGTGTCAGATTTCTCTCTCTTCCCCATCATCACCACCCGTCACTTAAATATTTTAAAAGGCCTTCCTCATCTGTACTTAACAATGAACAAAATTAAAAAGAAACAGTGAAAAATATTTGAAAATGAAGTGCGTTCCATATAATAAATTTGAAATGAACAGAAACTGCCGGATTGAAAGCAATATCAGAGCTGGCCTAGGGGCATTAATAAAGACCAGGAATGGTTGGGACTGGGGTGGGGGGGCTTTAAGTGATGGGGGTGCTGTTGGGGATGGGGGAGGGGAGGACACTATTTTTTTTCTATTAAAATTTGAAACTGCTTTTCAATATTAAAAGGGTAGGTGATGAATTTTCAGTGTTATGCAGACAGGGTCAGAGAGTAATTTCATTTCTGTCTCCTCTCCTTTTTTTTTTTTTTTCCTGGTCAGCATTCTGTCGATAATTAATCAAAAGCGGTGTTTCTTAATGAAACACTTTTCAAAAGGTGATAATGAGAGGAAAATGGAAGGGGGCTGCCGAGCCATATTGGGAGCAGTGAGAACCGGAGGGGAATAGGAGGCAGGAGCAGAGATGGAAGAAGGAGGGGAAGGGAGGGTCAGGAAAGGAAAGGAGAAGAAAAGAGAGAGGGGGAGAGGAGAGGACCTGAAGGAAGACTACAGAAGGTAGAAGGATGCTTGCAGCCCTGACTTCCCCAGGAATTCCCTGGCAGTCTTTGACAAAATACTGTCAACTCAGCTGTTTGGCTTTTCCCCCATCTCTAAGCATAAGGGAAAGGTTGTCTGTGGGTCTCTCTGTGTGTAGACACACGCACAACACCCATTCAGATAGTCCATGACTGACACCAGTTCATTTAGTGACGGTTCAAAGTTACAACAGCATTAAGAAAAACGACATTTGGCCATTTTTCAACTTGCGACCTTTCCCGCATCCTCGTGATTGCCTGATCAAAATTCAGACACCCGGCCACTGACTCATAGTTACGGCCGTTGCCATGTCCCCAGGGTCGCGTGACACACACACACCCTTTTGCCACCTTCTGACCAGCAAAGTCAATGGGGAAGCTTGATTCACTCAACGACCAGGTTATTAACTTACCACTGGCAGTGATTCCCTTGGAGGCAAGAAAAGTCATAAAATGGGCAAAGCATCTTACTTAGCAACATAAATTTTGGCCTCAATTGTGGTCATAAATCAAGAACTGCCTGCAATTAATCCAATTTTTAGACTAGATGCAGGTGGGATGGATGACCTAGAGGTGGCCTAGAGGTGGAGCTCTTCCCTCACAATCAGGAGGCTGTGAGTTCGATCCTAGGTAGAGGCATATATTTCTCTCTCTGGGCACAATGAGAATATATCTGCTGAACAAAACTCTGCATTGGCGACAGGGAGGGCATCTGGCCAGTAAACACTCAGCTTCGTTCAGTTGCCCAAGATTCCACCCCACCAGGAATTATGGGGTTGTTAAAAGATGATGATGATGATGATGATGCAGGTAAGAGGCATCCGGATGCTTTCCTGGGACCTGAGGGTCATAGAGGAAGAGGAGTAAGGAATACAGGACGTAGGCATTAAGGGTGGGGGGGATCAAAACTCTGTTCTCTCCAGGTCAAGGTCTAGTGACTTCTCAAAGTCTAGAATTTTTGTAGCTCTTCTGGAAGAGATCAAGGGCTTCTTCCATGCAGGAAATGTGTGTTGACCTTTGGCCTGGTGCTACTCAAGGAGGATATAAGTATTTAGAAGTGCCCCTAAATAAAGAAAATAACATGAAAGATGACTGAGCTGATTTTGCATAGACACATAGCTATTGCTATGTTCTCAAGAACATAGCAATAGCACCAGCACTTAGACTTATATACCGCTTCATAGTGCTTTTACAGCCGTCTCTAAGCAGTTTACAGAGTCAGTCTCTTGCCCCCAACAATCTGGGTCCTCATTTTACCCACCTCGGAAGGATGGAAGGCTGAGTCAGCCTGGAGCCGGTCATGGTTGAACTTCTGGCAACATCAAGGTTCCAAGTAATATTCCCATAGCAAGCAAAATTCCGAGGCAGGTGAATTCCTCAAAGAATAGCTTTATTGGAAATAACATATTGGCACAGATCTGGTGAAAACCGACTCTAAAGGTTCCTGCCAGTGGTGAAATCACTTATTCGGGTGAATAAGTAGTAAAAAATACTTTTAAAAAGTAAAAAAAAAAGACTTGGACAATCACCGTTGTGCTGCACAATTGTCCAAAACTTTTTTTACCTTTTAAAGCATTTTTTTTACTACCTTTTTACCGAAAAGGTGAAAAGGGTTAGGGTTAGTCCTGATCTGGTTTACCCCTTTTGGATACCAGCCAAGGTCAGCAAATCCATCCTGCAGCCAGGAGGATAAGATTTCCCGTTGAAGAGGAGTAGGCTGGAGACCAAATGTCCTACAGAAAATCTTAGATGGTCGCTTGGAGTCTAAACTGACTGGATGGCACATAACCAATCAATCATGAAGACCCAGATCCTTTGAGATGTCCATAACCCCGGAAAGGTATAAGAAGGAAGGAGAGGCAGAAGACAAGCAACAGCAAGGAGGATGGACTTCATTACACCAGCAATGAAGGCAGCATTAGAAGATCTGAGAGACTTGGTTGGGATCTGATTATCCAGGAGAAACTCTATTTATGTGGTTGCTACAAGCCAATAACAACACAAGATGTCCCATAATCCATTCAGGTTATTCAGTGTGATCGGTACAGAGCCGAGGTGGCGCAGTGGTTAGAGTGCAGCACTGCAGGCTACTTCAGCTCCCTGCTAACTGCAGTTCGGCAGTTCAAATCTCACCAGGCTCCAGGTTGACTCAGCCTTCCATCCTTCCGAGGTGGGTAAAATGAGGACTCAGATTGTTGGGGGCAAGAGGCTGACTCTGTAAAACCGCTTAGAGCAGTAATGGGTTTCAATTTCAGCCACTACCAGTTCGCTCATGGGCACGCATGCACTCACACGCACGTGTGACACTTCTGCACATGCGCAGAGATGTCTGGGAGGTTGGGCGGAGCCTCCCGCTGCCACCGCTACCTGTTTGCTGAATCCAGGGTGAGCCAGTAGCAACCCACCACTGGCTTAGAGAAGGCTGTAAAAGCACTATGAAGCGGTATATAAGCCTAAGGGCTACGGCTATTGCTATCTCTTGTGATGGTTGTGAAGCCAGAAGCTCCTTTCTCTTTTGACGAATCTGGAAAGTCATATGGGGCTGTGGGATCCCATAGCTGTGATCCATGATATCTAATCACTGCACTTGTTAAGTGAGTAACAAGTGCAGGTCGTTAAGTGGATCTTAAGACTTTTCTTGTCACAATCCAGAGGTGGGTTTCAGCAGGTTCTGACCAGTTCTGGAGAACCGGTAGCGGAAATATTGAGTAGTTTGGAGAACCGGTAGTAAAAATTCTGACTGGCCCTGTCCCCATCTATTCTCTGCCTCCCAAGTCCCAGCTGATTGGGAAGAAATGGGGATTTTGCAGTATCCTTTCCCTGGAGTGTGGGGTGGGAATGGAGATTTTGCAGTATCCTTCCCCTGCCACGCCCATCAAGCCACTCCCACCAAGCCATGCCACACCCACACAACCAGTAGTAAAAAATTTTGAAACCCACCACTGCTCCCATCCTTACGTGTATCACTGCAGTCGTTAACTTAACATCATGGTTGCTAAGCAAATCTGGCTTCCCCCCCCCCCTTGACTTTGCTTGTCAGAAGGTCGCCAAAGGGGATCACGTGACCCCAGGACACTACAACGGTCATAAAAGTGAGTCAGGTTCCAAGCGTCTGAACTTGGACGTTTGTGATCATGCGGATGCCGCAACGGTCATTAAGTGTGAAAAACGGTCCTAAATCCCTTTTTCCGGTGCCGTTGTAACTTTGAAGGGTCACTAAATGAACTGTTGTGAGTCAAGAACTATCTGTGGAGGCTTTTTGGTCATGAGGGTTTTTTTCAAAGAGGGTTTTGAACTCGAAGCCTTCAGTTTTTCTTAAGGAGGACAAAGGCCACTCCCGATCCAGAGCTAGCAGAAGTCTACCGCACTATCAAAAATGGCAGATTTTCCTCTTTTGTATAAAATGATAAAGGTTTGTCAGGACGAGCTGGCTTCAAAACTGAGCACAGATTCCTTATCTCAGGCCCACTTAGCTTCAACTGAATTTTCCAAGCACCCCCTGTTATCTTGTCGTAAATCGAGGACTAGCCATATTACAGCCAGTGGCAGGCAGTATTTCCCAAATAGCAGCTTTAGGTGAGCGAAATGTTTTGGGGATTGTACAATTTCAGAATGAAGGGGGAAGGGATACCAGTAGTCCTAGAGGAGGAGTCAGCAACCTGCGGCTCTGGAGCCGTATGTGGCTCTTTCATCCCTCTACTGCGGCTCCCTGTTGCTGGTCAGCTCCACAATTGATAGGGCTTTTGGTTAGGACAGGTAGAGGAAAAAAGATGCCACACTAGGAGGAGACTATGATGGGGGAAACCAGACTTCCGGTCGGTTCCAGAATTGAACGGGGGTGGGGAGGCTTTCTGTTAGGATGTTTGTGGCTCTTTGAGTGTTTAGGGTTGCCGACCCCTGTCCTAGAGGTGCAGCCATTTGTTTAATGAGGGCTTGAAAAAGGGGGTTACACCACATTTACAATCACGGCAGCATTCCTGGGGTGGCCCTCTGCAATCATAACCGACATGTGGCCATCATAGCATCCCACAATCATGTGAGGGCCATTTGTGACCCTCCCAGCTGGCTTCCCCCACACCAGGTCAGTGGGAGAAGCTGAATTTGCTTAAGGACTACATGATTCACTTAGCAGCCATACCCCCCCCAAAAGTCAGTAAAAATCAGCCGTGACTCATTTAACAACAGCAACAGAAGCTCCCTCCAAATTGGGTGGGGTGGGTTGGGGTGGTCATAATTTGAGGACTACGATGGGGGAAAGAATAATATAATGCAGCAGTCCTTCTGTCTGAGTGATCTTTGGCAGAAAGGAATGATCATTGCTGTAATTCACTCCTGGTTACCAACCAGTCGGTTAGAAAATATAATGTTAGGGTTAAGAAAAATAAGATCTCTTGGCCCAGATCCAGCAGCGTCTGGATCTGGGCTCCACGCTTTATCCCTCCTGGCTGGAAAAACTATGATTTATAGCTTGGTCGGTTGCACAAATGCAGCCAGTTGTGGCTTGATCAGTAAATAATGATTAAGTCAAATATATCTTAGTCACATACCTTCTGCGCACGACGTGAATTTAGCCAGATTTAGAACAATTGGAAAAAAAGGTCATCCTGCATAATATAGGATTAATACAGGCCATCCCTGGTTTTGTTTATAAAATGAGATTCCGGGGTAGACTGCTGTTATACATGGAGGTTTTATTTTAATAGGGTGGACCGGGATTAATTTAGGGCTGGCAGAGGGTTGCCTGGGGTTTAATTAAAAAAGGGGGGGGCTGTTGTGTTCATCCCTGGAGAAGTTGCAGGGAAGAATTCTTTCTTGTTTACTTCTGCCTGTTTGCTGGGGGGGGGGGGGGAATAATATTTTTTTTAAAAAAATAGTTAAGAGGTTGAAGAGTAAATGAAATTAATGAAGAAAATTAACAGCAATTAGTGCCGTTCTGGGCATTTGAAGGGTTTTTTTTTTCCTGTGCAGGAGAGACTATCTACTGACAATTAAAAATGATACTTTACGCATAAACAAAGGAAATTAGGCTGCAGAATGATATTAAACAGTCCAAAATTAACAGGGAAAAAAATGTAATAAGTGGGGGGATTAAAGAGAAATCTGGCATTAATGCATGGTTACGGATACAGAACCCCTGTCGAAGCGAGCGAGGAGTAAGCTGAGCCTTTAATTAATATTTGGCTTTGCATTCCGAATGTGGGTTGATGTAATTACGCCATAAACAGGCAACAATCATTTGTTCAAATAACCTGCAGGTGAGATTTGAACTCCAAAAAGAAAAGAAGAAGAAGAAAAGGAGGGGATAATCATAGCAGGGTTTTTATATTATTATTATTATTATTATTATTATTATTATTATTATTATTATTATTATTATTATTATTATTATTATTATTATTATTATTATTATTCTGAAGTGGAGCCCTTTCCCCCCTTTTTAAAACTGGAATATTTTTTCGGAAAGACTCGAGCGCGCCCAGATGCGCGCAAAACAACCACACGCGCTGGCTATTAACATCCCTTAATCCCAGGGTGAATGACAACCAACGGCCGTCCCCCCTCCCACTCCCCCAATTTTGTGTGCGAGTGTGTTTAAAGAGGCTGGGATAAGTGGGAGGGGGTGGGGGGAGGGCGGAGGGGAGGGGGCGTCCCCTCCTGAAACGCTGCAAACTTTCAGATAAAGCTCGAACGGCGGGAGGTTGTTGAAAAGATTAGATGGCTGATAGTTATTGAAAAGTCCGCAAATCGGATTTTGAAATCGGGCGCTCCTGCGCTTTTTAATAGAATTCCAGATAATCTTTTATCGCGACAAGACACCCATAGAATTATTTAAACAGATCAGGGCTTGCTCCAAGAGGAAATTTCAATTATTCCGAGGCGGTAATAGATGGGTGTTCTGTGGGGGCCTCTATTTAGTCTGGTTCTATAATTCAAATTTTGTTGCCTTCCTTCCTTCCTTCCTTCCTTCCTTCCTTCCTTCCTCATTCACTCATTTATCTTCCTTCCTTCCGTATCTTTACCTTCCTTCCTCTTCCTTTTCCTTCTTTCCTTCCTTCCTCCCTCCCTCCCTCCCTTCCCTGTCACGTTCACTATTATTTCCTCTACTTTTGGTGAGATTGGGGGTTGATCAGAGGCCATAGTCGGAAGACATTTTTTAAAAAAGGAAAAGTTTGAAACCTAAAGGGAACCAAAGAACGGACAAGCTTGGCTAGAGAACCAGGAAGCCGGGGAAATTCAAACAAGGACTTTATTTTATGTATTTATTCAATTTAGTTGATCACTTTCGAAAGGAGGGTCGGACATCTTTGGTTTCAATCTTTATTTGCAAGCAGGTTGGTGTGTTTTCTTCCTCTTCTCCTCCCACCCTCACCCCCAATTTAAAAGGGAACAGCAGGTGAGCGGGAAAGGGCAGCCTGTCCAGATCTGCCAGCTTCAAGCCGGCTAAAAGGAACCGGATTAGCCACCAGGAGGAAAGAAGCGATATTTTGAATTATCCTCACACATTTCGGTGGCGGAGGAGCTAAAGCCGCGGAAGGGTGCCAAGGAGGGTGGGGGGAAGGGATGATGCAACTGCTGGGGAGGGGGGGGCTTTTGCCTCCCTCCCCCTGCCCTCCCGAGGCTCCCAAGAAGGAGGAATCCAGCAGGGCTGCCTTGGACGGAAAGGCGGGTCAGGGTCTAAAGCTGGAAACGGGGCGAGCCCAGCCGGGCAGCCGGCGATGGGAAGCGATTGGACGGCTGTTGGGTCTCGAAATCCCTCTTCCTCTTCTGCCTCTCCTTCCTTCCTTCCCGCTTTCTTGAAGAGAGAAAGGATGAGAAGCCAGCAGCAAACGAGCAGGATCGGCCTAAGGTTCCCCGGAGCAAACCAGGAAAACACACGTGTGGATGTGCAAACCCTGGTGTCCATGTGCTGCTTCTGGGAGTGACCTGCAGGAGAAGAGCGGGCTGCCACTCTTCCTAAATGTCCCTTAGGCCAAATCCAGAGCCCCCCTTCCTTCCTTCCTTCCCTCCCGCCTTCCCTTCCTCTTTCAGACTCTCCTTCCTTCAACTCTCCTTTCTTCTTTTCCCTCTCCCTTCCTCCCTCCTTCCCCTCTTTTCCTCTTCTCCTTCCTTCCTTCCTTCTTCCCTTCCTCTTTCAGACTCTCCTTCCTTCGTGTCTTTCATATCTTCTTTCTCCTTCCTCCCTCCCTCCCTTCTTCGTTCCTTCCTTCCCCTTGTCATCCATTCAAGGTTTCTTGGCCGTCCCTCCCCAATGTCCTCTTTGACACTTCCAAACAACTCAGACCATTGCCCCCGCCTCCTCCCCCCCCCCCGAAAAACCCCACCCGGACAAAGTTCCCAGGCAACGAATAGGAGGTGAAAGGGGGATTCTCGGACCATTTCCTGGACGAACAAGGCGAGGCCCTGCCCAGGCCTAAGGGGCTCAGCGAGGCTGTCTTGGTGCCCCGTTGGGAGCCGCTCTCTCTGGGTCCCTTTCTGTAGGGGTCGTTGCCTCCGAGCCCAGCGCGGCCTGCCTTCTTCCTCCCCACCTGTCTGGCCTCAGGCTTTCGGTTCAGGACGCGCCAGGCCAGAGAGAGAGCCGGCAGGCCAGAGACTCGCTTCCTATTCCACCATCAGCCCCCCAACCCCACCAGCTCAGAAATCGGAGCCGAAGGTGAACCGCCCCGTTGACTGTTAAGTTCCTCTTTCTAGAAAACCTGGAGCTGCCAGAGGGAAAAATTCGGGGAGCCGCCAAACTCACCCCTCTTTTTCGCCACCCAGAGGCGAAGCCTTACCGCGGCCTGGTCCAGAGGGCGGGGGACGACCCCGCGGGGGCTGCTGTATACTTAATAAACAGTTACAACACCGGTTCTTAAGGTTTCAAGCTTGACTCTAGAAATACAAAGGGGGGTGGGCGCAGGGCGCCCTCTGGAGTTCAGGCCTTCTCTCCCCCACCCCGTTGTTACTAATTTTTTTTCCTGGGTAACCATCTCTTAACTCCCCCAATAGCCGCCCTCGCGAGGATTAATTGAGGCTTGCATTTTATGAACTGCGAAAATCCTATTCTATAAACAGGATTCGGTTTGATTTTGGAGAGGGGCAAATGAGCTGCCCCGTTTTCTAGCCGCTTCGCTAGTTCGCCAACAAGTCTGGGAAATCTAAATAAATAAACCAACAAATAAATAAATAAATCCCTCTTCGTGAAGGGTGTCTTGTGTTTTATTTTGGGGGTTTTTTTGTTTTTGTTTTTTTGAGGAAGGGATGGCAAGTTTCAGAAAGTTTCTCTCTCTCTCTCTCTCTCTCTCTCTCTCTCTCTCTCTCTCTCTCTCTCTCTCTCTCTCTCTCTCTCTCTCTCCTTTTATTATTTATTGTGAAAAGCGGTAAACATTTCCCTGTGTTTGACCGGGGTAATTGTGTAAATCTTATTAGCAATATGCATATATTTACTGTGGTGCTAGCCAGTGTTAAATGGATTTTAAATTATATAATTACCGACAGCTCTCTCGTCCTAAATGGATATTTGAGGGTGGGGGCCAACAGAAAAAGGGTCTCCACAGCGCCACGGTGTCTCTTTCTACTGAAAATCCTGCTTTCCTTTTTCTTTTCTTTGAAATATTGGGAAAGGGAGAATATTCCCAATATTCTCCCCTCTGGAGAAAAAGTTATTGAAATCCAAGGAAGGCAGAAAGGAAAGAAAGGAAGGAAGGAAGGAAGGAAGGAAAGAAGGAAAGAAATAAATAAAGGATGGAAGGAAGGAAGGAAAGAAAGAAGGAAAGAAAGAAAGGAAAGAAATAAGGAAAGAAATAAAGGATGGAAGAAAGGATAAAACCTCCTTTCTTCCCTTCCTAATTTCCTCTTTCCAATTCTCCCCCTCTTTTTATCTTCCTTTCTTTTTCCACGCACCCCAGGAAGGAAGAGAAGGAAGGAGAAAGGACAGGAATGAAAGGAACAGCTTCACCGCCTGGCTCAATTTATTCGCGTGCCCAGCACTGGCTTATAATCTTTGTTTAATGTTGCATTTCTGAGCTCAGAAGCCCTGTATCAGCGGTTAGATATTTAGTTGTATATAATTTACACCCTGATCGTGAATCGATCCGACACCTCTGGATGGAGTCTCTCTCATTTTTCACGCTCCTTCCGAGGTGCTGAAATAATATCTTCTCATTAGGAGGCTGCGAAGCTGGGCTAATTTATCCAAACTGTCAGTGCCTTGTAGAACCTCGGGTTAAAAATAAATCAGCAAAGAAACCGCCCCATCACTTCTCCCCAGCCCACGCCGGTTTCCCTGCCTTCTCCCCACCCACCCCCACCGCCCCGAAGAACACCGCACACGACCCATGTGGCGCTCCCCAACCCACTCAGGGAACCTCAACATTCGACTCCCCTCCTTCTTTAGAGAAAGAATACAACAGATCCAGAGACTTGGAGGGGGGCGTGTGAGAAAGAGAGAAATCTCCCACTGCTGGGGGCCACAGGTCAGCTGACCACCTTGTCCTGCAGGCTCGCCCAGCGCCATTGAATAGCACCAGATCGGCCCCAAAATATGCTTTCCCAAAGTTCCAAGTGAAAGCCACACTATTTCCAAAGATTGCTGGTCAATTTCAAAAGCTTTGTCAAGGCCGGCTAGTCAATTTCACCCCACCTAACAAACCTGCCCCCGCTTTGGGCTCCACTGGACGAATCAAAAGTGTTTAAAACTCAAAACCAGAAAGGAAACATGCCCAAACGCACCCACATACACAAACACACTGCCTTGTGCCTGAACTCACAACTCGCCCCCTAGCAACAAAGACAAGAGCGACCCCTCCCATCAGCCCTAACCCTTCCTCCTCACCCAAAAAGAGGAGGAAGAAGGAGAAGCAGCAGAAGGGGGGGAGAGGGGGGACGGAGGGAGGGAGGGAGGGAGGGAGGGAGAGAGAGAGAGATCCCACCACGAGACCCAAGCACCAAATTTCCAAAGCCATTAATTTGCTTTGGGTAGTTTATTCGTGAAGAGCTTTCGCCTGGCAAACGAGGCTCTTGAAAATTACGTCGATAATTAATTGTGCAAATTTGTTTCTATTAAATAAAAATAACACGTATTGAAGAACTCAATTAGCATTAATTAAGCTTGATATCCTAATTTGGAAGTTGTGTAATAGAAAACAAGCCTTTTAGGAAGAAGGGGGGTTCCCCCTTTTTCTCCCCAAGCCCTGGCAGCTTCCCCCCTCTCCCCTCCCCTCCCCACTCCCTGGCCCCCCGCTTCCCCTGCTCTGCTTGCTGGAGAAGGAGCGAAGGCGGCCTCGACTGCCTTCGGCTTGGCGTCCCTTCCTCCGCGCCCCCCCCCCTCCCGCCCCCTTCTTCCTCCCCCTCTCTCCTTGGAGAATTGGAAATGAGAGATGGAGACGGGGAAATCAGGAGGTGCTAAATTAGCTGACTGATCCGCGCTTATTGCCGCATACACATCCCCCATTACAGGAGCTTTCGGCAGCCTTCTCTTAATATTCCAGGCATGGAGAGCGGTCTAGATAGCAGATTTATCAAATGGGAAAATGAATGTATGATGATCAGTTAAATTGAAAATCAGCCCCTGCATGACAGGCCGACCTGACACCTCCGTAATTAGAAAGAAAAATGATAGCGTCCGATGCATAATAGAGCAAAAACAATTTACACTCCCCCATAATGATCCGGCGTTCAAATTGAAAATTTCTCCTGGTAGAAATTGAATTCATAAAGTGTGATTCATGGCGGACGCATCTCCTAGAGGCTGCCTCGAACCAGATCGATTGATAGTTTGTCTAGAATCACACAGGCCCCTGCTCCGGGGTGGGTTTTTTTTTTCCGAGGGGGAGGAGAGGGGAGGGAGGGGGGAAACGCCCCCTCTAAACTGCTTAAGTAAATCAGTAATTTCACCTTAAGGACACGAATGTGCGAGCAGCGATACTCCAACATTCAAACGCAGATCCATTATACATGAGTTCCACACGCACTCCTCTTTTTTTTCTGCCCCCTCCCGGCGCGCCGCCCCCCCCCCCGCGCCCAAGCCGGCCTGCCTGCCTGGCCGTAGCTCCCACCACCCAAATGAACAGTCCGCAAATTGAAGGAAGGAGCCGATTTATCGCGGCGAGACAAATGGTTCACCTTAGATAAAATAACCAACATTTTTATGCGCAATTTTCTGCTACACTTTCTCAAGTTAAATGACATTTTAAATACAGTTGGACGATTGGGCTGGGGGGGGGCGAGGAGGAGGGGTCGGCGAGGGTCGGCAGGAGAACCTGATTTGACAGGAGGCAGATTATGGGGTGGGGTAGGGGACACGAAGAGTCATCTCCTGCCTTCTCCAGATTGGTGGGGCGAAGAATTTCCAAATTGTTGGGGGGGGGCTTAAGGATGTGCGGGGGGGGGGTCTCCCCATGTTTTCACCGCGCTTAGAGCGCGGAATTCATTCTCTAGCGTGAGGTAAGTGAAAGAGGAAATAAATGAAGAATTTATCGTATAATCGGGAGTGATTCGAGGCTGGGGTGACCTCGGGCGACTCTTGAGTAACTCCTTCCGCAGTTCCTTCCATTTTTACCTTCTTTTATTTTTTTTAACGCTTCGCAACTTTATCCTGAAGTTGCCCTTCCGAGTTTACCATCTCTTCCTTCTCGCCGTTTCCCTTTAAGCAAAAGAGGTTTTGTGTTGGGGTTTTTTTTTCCATTTCGCCCGGATTCCCCCCCCCCAATCCCCTCCAACTTTCTTGCTTTTGATCTAATTATTCACTGCCCCCCCCCATAAGCCCGGTCTCCTAGAGAGCAAATATCAGAGTCACTGAGCGAAAATTATGTAAATATTATTAAAGGGACTCAGGCTTAGAAATTCATTTGCTTCGACAGAGAGGACAGAAAAAACGGGGCGCGGGGAGGGGGGACGGAGAGAGAGAGAGAGAAAGAAAGAAAGAAAGAGAAAACCGTTCCCGTCCTTCTGATTATTTTCAATTTATTTGCAAATAAAGGCCTGATGACCAGAAGGGATCAGAGATATTTAATGAGGCTGTAAACATAATTCCACTGCGCACAGACTCACCAGAATTAATGGTTTTAATAATTGGCAAGACAATTTCAGGGGAATTGGTTGGAGTTTTAAGCGCCCTGCAAATTTCAGGAGACGGGTGGGGCGAGATAGATAGATTTTAAAAGGATTGTTGGGTTGAAGGCTGCGGTGGCAGGTTTTTATACGTGTGGGGTTTTTTTTTTTTTGACTCTTATTATTATTATTTTTAGACCCAGCCAAGTTTGCTAATATATCTTTGGTGCAGCTGTCTTCCAACCCCCAAAGGTTCCCCAAGGACCCCCAACCCTATTAGAACAAATGCGTTCGCCTTTTGTATAAAGAGAGAAAGAGAGAGAGAGAGAGAGAGAGAAAGAAAAGGGGGCGAACATTTGCGGCGCCTGTCCTATTACGCGCGACATATGATCAATAGGCTGATAACGCCACAACATCAATATAAGCGACAGAACAATGAAACATATCATTGGACATCTATCTTAATATAGCCAGCTACAAGAGGACTGACAAAGGGGGAGGGGGGAGAAGAAAAGAGGGAAGCTCGGCCCGGGAGGGGGCCGAAGCCAGCCCCCTCATGAAAATTCCAGCCCACGTCTTCCCATCTCCGCTCCAATATGCGCGCCCACCTCCCTCAGCTACTGAGGCTATTATTTTCCAATTTCAATTTGACACCCCAGCCTTTCATGCTAATTCTATTATTGTAGGAAGTTTATGTGATTTCATATCACTAGAAATCGGTAATGTATAATAACCCTTTGGGCGAGAAAAGCGAATCCCCGCAGCCGCCAACGGGAAAATAATTACTTTCATATCAAAACGCACCAGGAGCTGGCCTGGTCCTTACAGCCTGAAGCTGCTAACCTCGTGTGGGGGGGTGGGGGTGAGGGGGGCGAGGAGGAGGGGGGGTGAGAAAGGAGGTTAGGGGGAGTGACGGCGAGGCTGGCAAAAAATATATATATGGGGAAAGGGGTGGCCTTCGCGGAATATATTTGTTAAGCAATGAACCCGTGGAGGGCATAGCTAGAAACAAGCGTTAAAAGGTGGGTTTTTGTTTTTTTTAAAAAAAACGGTTTTTATTTATTTATTTAAACAAACCCCTCACTCCTTTTGAAGCTAAGCTTTCAAGTGCAATCCAAAATTATCCTTCTCCCTCTCCCGTTTTAACCAGGAGGTTATTGTCATTTCTTTAAAAAGGGGGGGGGGAGTTATTTTATTTTTTTCTTATTTTTTTAAAGCGAAGACGAAGTAAATCCCAGATCTGATTTTTTAACAGATTTTTATTTATCAAAAAAAAGTGTGTTATTTTTTCTCTTTTTTTTTACATATATAAATATCTTTAAACATTTTTGCAATTTACAAGGTTTGAGGAGTCGCTGTTGTGTCTGGTTGGTTGAGGGGGATTTTTTTTTTTTAAAAAAAAACAGTTTGCATTCAGGTCAAGTCCAGCTTCCGGCAAAGAAATCACTTTCACCCTCCCGCCTCTCGGAGCTTCTTTTGGGAAAGAAACCGAAGAGAATAAAATAAAAAAAAAAAGTTTTAAAAAATTTCACCCTTTTAAAAATAAAAATAAAAATCGGTCACCTGATTTCAAGAGGGCCAAGTTAGAACCTGGGAAAGTTTTTCGGGGGGAGGGGGAGGCGAGGAGAAGAATGGACAGAACCGAGGGATGAACAGAATCTAGGAGGAAAAACTTTGGGAATGTGAGAAGTTTCGAGTGATCCATTTGCCCCCACCCCACCCCCGCCCGCAAGGAATCTAGCAGATAAAGATGCTGATGTGGCCCCTCCCGCCCCCCCCCCCTTTCTAGTCCATATCCACCTCCTCACAGTCTAAACAGTTGGTCTCCGTTGCAGTGTCTCTCTCCGACGTGCGGCAATCCGGATTGCCTTTGGGGTGGCCGGCCTCCTTAGGGGGCGACTTGGGGGCCGCCGACTGGCCGCTGCTCCCGTCCCCCTGGGAAGCCGAGTCGACGCCGTAGGGCGCGGGGGAGGCGGCCGAGGAGCAGGGGGCGGCCAGCGGCGAGGCCAGGACCTTCCTGGGCAGGGAGACGCCGCCGTCGCCCGGCGTGGAGATGGAGGCCGTGCTGCTGCTCTTGGGGGGCGCGGGGTCCGGGCTGGGGTTGGCGGCGGGGAGCGGGGAGCCTCGCTGGGGCGCCTCCTGGGCCGGGTTGCTCTTCAGGGCGGCCTGGGGCACGATGAAGCCCAGCGGCTGGGTGATGGGGTAGAGTAGAAAGTGGCCCTTGCCGATCAGGGTGCGCGCCGCGGGGGCGCAGGGGGCCAGGGCGGGCGAGAAGTCCAGCGCCGCTTTCCGCCGCGGCGGGGAGTCCGACAAAAGGCTCTCCACGCTGAAGGGGTTGAGCTTGGGGTAGCCGCCGGGCAGGGCAGGGGGCCCCGCGCACTCCGATCCTGACGGGCCCCCCGCGTGGTCCTTGGCGGCGCAGCGACCCGGGTAGAAAGCCGAGGCGGCGGCTGGGTCACAACCGCCGGTCAAGGGCGCGTGGTGGGCGCTGCTCGAGGGCGTCTTGCAGCCGTCGGGCGGGTCCGGGGAGAGGCCGCCTCCTCCCCCGCCTCCCCCGCCGTCGCTGTCGGAGCTCTGCGTGCTGCTGTTGACCGAGAGGCCGCTGGGCGAGTGGAGGCCGCGGGCCTGGCCTTTCAGCAGCTTCTTCTCATGCTTGCGCTTCTTCTTCTCCATCTTCTCCAGCTCCTTGCGCGCGATCTCCTCGGGATCCATGGGCTCCCCGCTGCAGGTGGTGGGGTGCGAGTTGTGGGCCGGCCGGCCGGGACCCTTTTTAGTGTTCTCTTTCTTGCGCCACTTGGCCCGACGGTTTTGGAACCAGACCTGCACACCGGAGGAGAAGGGGAAGCTGTTAACAGCCGGGCTCCCTCTCCCTCCCCCCACCTTGAGGCCGGGAGAGGGTGGGGGAGAAATCCAGCTCGGGCCCTCCGCGCCTGGGGCTCGGTGGTTATGGGGGGTGCAGGCGAAGCACTAAAAAACAGAGAATTAGTCTTTGGTATATGTGGCGGTCTGCGCGCCGCCTTTTGACTGATATTCGGAAGAAAACAAGGGAAGGGGGTCTTGGTTTGATGTTTTTTTTTTTTAAGAGACCGGGGGCTTCTACCCAACAGGCCAGAAAAGTTGGCGGAAGGCTGAGGAGGGAAGGCGAGGAGTTGAAAAGAGAAGAAAGCCAGGAGATCCAGATAAAAATATCAGAAGTCCACCCCCCCCTCCTGATTCTTTCTTCCCCGTTCACGAAGATGGGGGGGGGGGCTTGGGGGAAACCGAGTTTCTGCTTCTCCACGCACCCCCACCCCCCAATCTGCTGGCATCTTTAGTCATTTTTTTGCCATTCCCCAAAGGAAGGATTTGGGCCTGATGCGCGATCCTATGTGTTCTGGATTTCTGCAACGGCTGCAGGGGGGAGGAGGGGTGTACATCTTAGTTTTTTAAAAAATAGTGAAAGGTCGCAGCCACAAGCGGGAGAGAGGCAGAAATTGCGCGGAAGGAAAAAGTCAGGAGTGGAGAACTTTATAGTATGAGAAATCCACCTTCTCCTTTGTGGAGCGGATAGCGGGAAGGGGGGGGGGGCTTCACCACAAAAGCCCGAGAGTTTGAGGACCCCCTAACAAACCACAAATTTAGGAAGGCGTTGAGGAGGAAAACCTTGGAGGAGAATAGGTCTCCTCGGTAGGAGCGGTTCTCTCGCTGGGTTTTCGCCAGGCGATGGCGGGGACCCAGCCCACCCGGCGTTTTCTCGGCAGTTCCAAGGCCGCCGCCACCGCCTCCTGGTTAGGATTTGTTTGGGGAGGAGGAGAGGGAGATTGGGGAAGGAAAAACTCTGACCTCCGTCGGAGATCAAGGCTTGACGCCCCCTCTCCGAAAAACCAAAAGCCAACGTCCCGAAGGAACCGGCCATATTTAGCAGCCCTCTTCCACTGTTTTAATTCCAATTTTAAACCTAATGAGATGGGAGAGAAAACGCGGAGATGACACGATTTTTAGCCTGGGGGGCTGGGGGAGGACGGGGAGTAACCAGCTATCTCTGAGAAAGAAAAAATTGGGAGGAGAGAGAGAGAAATTTGACATTAGCTCTTCAACCGAAGTCTCCTCTAAAAAATTTCAGTGTGGTTTTTTTTAAATCACATATTTTTTCTAAATCGTAACAACAATAAGAACAACCCTCCTAATCGGTCTTTCCGTTGCTCATTCCCACTGCAACCCTCAACGGAGGAAATTTTAAAAAAAAAAAAATTAAATAAGCACGTTGGGTGGGGAAAAAAAGAACAACAATCTAAAAATCATTCGTTTAAATAATCAGTTTTCCAAACCAAACGTCGATTTAAACGCCGGGAGAATTTCTGGTCGTTGTTATTATTATTTGTTTTTAAGGAAAGGGGCGCGAGGGAAGGAGAGGGGTCTCTTGGATAGCCTGTTTTATTTCAGATTTGATTTTTAGCCGTCCCCAAAGTAAAATCGGCTGGGCTGGGAGCTGATTGCAATTCCTGGTGGTTCGGATTTTTGTTTTGTTTTTTTATAACTGCCTGGGTGTTAGTTTCCTCCAGCTCTTGTCAGGCAGAATTACTAATTATCGTATTAGAGGGGAAATCAAGGATCTTGACTTCAGTCAAAACCCTTGAACAGATTGGATAAAAGGATTTGGAAACAGAAGAGGTCAAAAGGAGACAGGCAGGCAGGCAGGGAGGGCGGGCAGAAGTATTTTGTAAATACACTTTTTTTTAGACAAGGCCTGCTTGGATTAATCGGAACCTTACTAGTGGGAAAAGGCAGCACGTTGGGCAATATTTCGTTTCCTTTTTTGCATTTTATTTTACGCGTCTTCCAACGGGCGCCTGAGATGCATTTCAGGGAGGGCGATATCGCCTCGTTAGGGGTATCTTTCTGATTTTAGGCTTGGAATTTCATGCCAGGGGCCTTCGGTTCCTGGCTTTGTGTGGGGAGGGGAGATCCTGGAGGGGCTTTGCCAAATTGAGAGAGCCCTTCTGCCAGCCTTCCAAATTCAAACCTTGGGTTCTTGAACCCAATTAATTGGTCCCTTTGAAGCTCGAGTGGGGTGGAGTATTGAAAGCAGCGCAGAGGCAATGCGTTTGCGGGTGGGTAAGGAGAAAGGGCCGAGGAATGGAATGAAGTCACAGGGAGGGGGGGGAGTCCAACAACAGCGTGGATTTAAAAACACCCAAGGATTTATCACTCCATGCTTACAGCTCTCTATACCATCCAGCCGCCCCCACCCCCCCATGCAAAATGCTACTTTTATCATATCAGGATTTTTGCAGAGATTTCAAGCCGATTCGTTTGATGCAAATAGTGGCTTTGTGTATTTTTTGGAGGAGGGGGGGGGAAATAAGAGGGGAAAAAACCCAGGAATTGCAAATTCGCCCCCTCCCTGAAGCAAAGAGGCGCGGACGGTGTCAATCCGCAGGCCTGAGTTTAGGGGATTCGGAGCCGGAGAAGCGTCGGAGCGATCGCAGCTTCTCCGCCTCGGCCTGCTCAGCCCCGGGCGATGTGGCGAACGAGGCTTCCCTGGCCGGCGAGGAAAGTGGCAAGCGGCAGCCCGGTTTACCTGCACTCGCGACTCCACCAGATCCAGGCGCAAGGCGAGGGCTTCCCGCATAAAGACGTCGGGATAATGGCTTTCGTTAAAGGCTTTCTCCAGCTCTTCCAACTGCCAACCCGTAAAATTCGTCCGGGTCCTTCGCCTCTTGCACCCGGGACTTTCCTTGTCCGGATCCACCGAGTCTGGGGAGGGAAAGCAGACAGGGAGCTAAAGGAAACGAAGCTGAACGCCCCCCTTCCCCCTACAACACACACACACACACACACACACCTCCCTTCGGTCGTTAGGAATCTCCTCAAAAGCCTTTCCACGCAGAAATAGTTTCAAAACGTCCAGTCATGGAAGAATACACACACACACACAATATATATATATATATATATATATATATATATATATATATATATATATATATATATATATATATATATATATATATATATATATATATATATATATATATATATATATATATATATATATATATATATATATATATATATACTATATAGTATACACACACACACTATATTATATTATATTATATTAATTATATTAATTATATTATATTATATTATATTATATTATATTATATTATATTATATTATATTATATTATAACAAAACAAAACAAAACAAAACAAACCAAACAAATACACACCTCTCCAATCCCAATGCGAATTCATCTGCCCCACATCTAAATGCTTCACTTTTTTTCCCCCGTTTATTTTATTTTAGAAAAAAATTATATTGCCGCCTATTCGCCCAGGGTGACTCAAGGATTTTGGGCTCCTAAAAGCGCCTTCTTTGGAGACAAAAACGGCTGTTTAAAAGTAGATTATTATTCAAAGAAGTGGAAGGGGGAGAATGGGAATTAATGGGGAATGGCAAACAGGCAGACGCTGCCGGTTCGCCCGCCTTCCTTAAACGCCCGCTCTGGCGTTGGGTTTTTTTTTTTCCCACTCTCCTTAGAGGTAGTCCTCCCCCACTTGAAAGCTCAGTTATTTGGGGAGGGGGTCTCGGACGCATGTTTAAATTGGCACGTGCCTCGTCGCCTCCCCCTTCCCCCCCTCCAGTTATAAAGTTCAAGAAAGCGCCTTTGCCTAAATCAAAGTTTAACAATGGACTTTGCGGGGAATCTGGAGAAATCTGGCTGCAAGCTTGGGGAAAAGAAAAAGAAGACGGGAAGCCACCAGACACCAGATTTAAGATTCCTGAACCTTTGGGTAGAACTTCAGATTGCTCCACCGCCAAGCACGTTTGTCCGAAAATAGTAATAATTAATCAGAAGTGGACAAAAACGCCGTATTCTGCGGTGATATGTGCAACACCATCAAACATCCAGATCTCTCTATCCCTGGATCCTTGGAAAAGGACTAGATAGGTAGGGCAGAAATGCCAAATCCAGTCTGAACATCTGGCTGACTGTGCGAATAATAATAATAATAATAATAATAATAATAATAATAATAATAATAATAATAATAATAATAATAATAATAATAATAATAATAATTTGCAGGGAAGGAAAACACCTTACTCGGAACTGCCTATATATATACTCAGAGGTTACCATAACAGCTCTTAATCCTGGATTAGGACTTCAACTGTTATGTTTTGCCAATCCCAGATTCTGAATCGAAGATGAACCAACAATATTAATAATGTTAATAGCTCTTAGGTCCTCTTGGTTAGGACAATTTTTAACTGTTTTTACCGATTGCAGACTGGGAATCGAATTGAAGATTAAATCTTAAATAATAATGAAGCATAATAATTCCTCTGGAAAAGCCTTTTCGGGCAGAGGCTTTCGGGGGTCTCTACAAAGCTGCCCTACCTCCAAAGGCCTCGTCGCCATTCCCCCCCACCCCCCACACACTGTTGTCTGTTTAGTCAGGGGGCGACCCCCCCCCCCCACGACAGGATCCCAGCACTCGGTTGTGGGGTCGCGTGGGAACCAAAATCTATTCCTTCCTCCTGCGTGGTGGGTCTCTAAAACGCCTCCCCACCTTTGAAGTCGTTATTGTGTTAGCCAGGCTCTCTAAACTCATCTCCTGCCGTTACACACGACCCCCCCACCCCACTCTACCAGACACACTTCAAAGATGCTCCTCTTTTCCCCCCCTCCACCCCCCAAAAGATTCCAGGGGACAAGATTCCTTGGGATTCTCGCAGGCGCGATCTCGCCTGGACCAGGTGGATAGGACCTTCTTTATTCCTCTCTGTCTCTCCCCCCCAACCCACCCCATCGCGACCCCTCCCCAAGGAGCCCTTTCCCTGCTCGGCCCAACTTTCAGGGTTTCGCAGAGGGAGCGTTTCTGTTTCGAAGAAGCCCGAATGCCGGCCGCGGGGTGTGTGGGGCGTATGGGGTGGGAGGCCGGACTGCAAAGCCTGGCCAACAAAGGCCGCTCTCTAAGCCCCCCTCCCCAGCTCCCGTTCAGACAAGCCGAGGGCTGAAATCCCGGGTTAGTGGACCCTAGCCCCTGTCCCCCACCTCAAAAGCAGCTGTCAACTGCAACCCCCCCCCCCCGCATTTCCTCCATCCTCTTCCACCTCCCCAGGTTGTAAAGCCTGTTCCTCCCCCCACCCCAAACCCTCGGAGGAGCCCTCCCCCAGGCTTCGACCTAGGCCGCTGGCTTGGCAGGCAGGCAGGGAGGCGAAAGCGGCCGGCGGCCACTTACCGGTCAGCTTGAAGGGCTGAGCATCCCCGTTGACGCCGCACCCGGAGGGGAGCAGCGGGTTGGGGTTGACCACCGAGGCGGCGGCGGCGGCGGCGGCAGCGGCGGCGCAGGAGCCGTTGAGTAATCCGTCGATGGAGAAGGGCACCGAGGCGGCGGCGGCGGCGGCGGCGGCGGCCTGGAGCTGGTGGCCGGCCAGCTCGTAGACGTGGGGGGGCCCGATGGGGTAGGGGAAGCCCACCATGCCGCCGAACTGGGCATGGGGGTGCTCGAGGAGGCGGCTGTCCATGCTGGAGCGGGGCCCGCGGGCGCTCAGCGCAGCTGCTGCCGCCACCGCCGCCGGAGGAGCGCGGGGGTGGCGGCGGCGAGGCGGTGGCGCAAGCCGGGCCGCCCGGGCGTTTTAACTTTAGCACCGGCAGGCCTCCTCATCATTAGGCTCAGGCCCGGGGAATTTGGGACCAATAAGAAGCAGGCATCGGGGCTGACGTCAGAGGCGGGCCGGACGGGCGGGCGGGGGGGGGGGTTGAGCGGGCGGAGGGGGGGGGAGCCGACCGTTTTCCATATCGATTGCTAATTATACCTGACATCCACCCTCAATAAACAATATCACAACTGTCACAACAAGACAAGGAGAAGCCGGGGAGGGGACGGCGGGGGGGTGTCTCTCTTTGATAAGAACTCCGGCCCCCAAGGGAGGGGGAGGGAGGGCGCAGGGGACAGCCCGGGCCATGCCGGAGGAGGAAAGCGGGGTGGGGGGGGGGCGGGGGGCGCACCCAGAGTGGATCCGTGAAGAACTTCAGAGGCTGAGAACGGGAATCTCCGAAACCCACTCGCAGCATCCCGCGTTCCGTGCGGCCCCCGCCTTCCCCCCCGCCCCCCAAATCACTAATAGATTTCCCTGCGTGGTGGAAGGAGGGCCGCTCTCCTCCCCCTCCTCCCCCCCCAACCTCGCCGTCTTCTTCCTCGTCTCCCCCAGAAACGTTCCCATTCCTCTGAACCTTTTAAAGTGCTGTTGCTCCAATTACAGAGAGACGTTGAGCGGCAAATAGACTGATCCAATAATAGGAGATTCATCATCCTTCTTTCCAGGCCTGTCACGATGAATTTAAAACTACAAGCCTTTTCATCTCCTCTCAGGCTTCTCTCTCTCTCTCTCTCTCCCTCTCCCTCCCTCCCTCTCTCTCTCTGCAAAGAGGAAGAGGAAGGAGAAGGGGAGCGAATTGGAAAAGCTAAAAAATTACGGGTGAGCTGGAGCAGAAAGAAGGGATGCGAGTGGGTGGGTGGTGCATCTCTCTCTCTCTTTATCTATCTATCTATCTAATATATATCAGCACCATCAGGTCGTATCAATCAAAATAATAATTAAAGGTTTCTCCCCCACGCGTCCCTGGAGAAAGTAAAATCACATACGTACTAAATTATGAATGGGCCAGAGGGTGCCTAATTAAAAAACAAACGGCGATTTGGCAAAAGAGTATGCCTCATATTTCTCTCTCTCCCTCTCTCTCCCTCTCTCTCTCTCTCTCTGTGTGTGTGTGTGTGTGTGTGAGAGAGAGAGAGAGAGAGATATGCATGAATATAGTTATAGAGATGCACATAGAAAGACCGGCGCGTATCCAAAGGCACCTCTCCGCATTCAAACCCTCTCTAAAGCGCTCCCATCCACACGCACATTTTACCCAGAGGAAAAAATCTGACAATCCGGCGGGTACGTCTGAACTCAACAAGCAGAAAAGCGCGGGGCCAGCAGGCCAAGCTCTTTCCCTGGGCCGAAAGAGAAATCCGGCAAGGGAAAAAATGGCTTTTCAGGTGCCTTGGAGGAAAAGGAACCCGCCCGGATCCCAGGCCCTACAGGAGGAGGGCTCGCTGCGGGAGACCGAGGAAGACCGGGGCTAAGGCAGAGCCTGGGTGGGGGGCGGGGGCTTCCTTGGGGATAACCAGTCCTTGGGAAACCTGACCCCTGTCCGACAAGCCAGAAGGTGGCTAGTATAGTCGGGTCAGTTTAGAGCCAGCCAGCGGCTCCCGCAAACGCCGAAGCGCACTGGCGGCACAGATTTGCGAGGAAGCGGTGTCTTACAAGCCCCTGCCTTGGGGGAGTGGGGAAAGTTTACGGGGACCCCACTTTCCTGGGCGCGTCTCCCTCTGCTTTTGGGTGCCGTTGGGGGGCGGCCTGGAAAGCGAATCCAAAGCCTTTCCAGAGCGACTCCGAAGGCGCAGCATCTGCTGGGGGACCTTCGGCCTAGATGCCAGGGTGGGCAGCTTCTTCGGGGTCCCCCTCTCCCCAAGTCTTCCCGCGCCGATCAGGGCGAATGGTCTCCGGCTGCTGATCCAGGTAAACTCCGTGCGTAAAAGTTTAGGAGTCCTTCTCCCGAGGGAGGGGGGTGCGCGCCGGATGCCCACAAAAGAAATGCCAGCAGATGAGGTCTAACCCCCACCCCATCCCAAGAGACCACCCCTGGCAAGCCGAGGGCTCCTGCCCTTTGAGACGGACGTCTGGCCAGAAGCTGTTCTGGAGGGAGCGAGGCAAAGGATGGGGCCAGGAGCAGCCCGCGGCTGGCTGGCCCTTTCCTTTCCTCGCCCCCAGGCTCCTCGCGAGATCAGTAGGACTTATTCGCCAGTCGGCCGCGTGCAAAAGAGCCGCTTCAGCCCCGGAATAAAAAAGCGATCCTCCCCGCACCCCAATTCCCCTACAAGGAGAGGAAACGGGGCTCGCTTCCCTCTCCCAGATAAACTGAGCGCGCGGCGCCCCAGGCTCGCCGTTTGGCCGTCCGGTAGCTTAGCTGTTTCGTCTTCCTATCTTCTGGGGGTCTTTCTCGAGGTGAAGCCCGCCGGATGGGTCTCACCCTCTCCGGCTAAGTTTAGGATCTGCCACCCTCCTTTCAAAAGCGGCCGCGTCTAAAATCTGGTGCTTTTCCTTAAACCCAAAAGCTAGAAAATGAGGTGACGGAAAAGTGTCAATTGTGCCTAAAACGCGCGTCTCTTCTTCAGATCTAATCCCAAACTCCCTAACCTGTCTGGGCCTTTTTCAGGTTAATAATAACAAGAATAGTTCTGCTTTCTAAGTGACGTTTTCTTTTAAAAATATCAAGAAAAGGAAAATCTGAAGACGACACAGCCGCCTCCTCTTTTTATTTATTTCCAAAACTTCCTGTCTCTTTTCAAACTTCAGATCCATATTGGCCTTTTCGAAGTTTTCAGAGATACCCCGAATCGCCTCTCCGGAAACATATTTTTACGGGACCTTTTGCTCCAAATATCAGGATCCACGTGGATAGCGCACTCGGGGTCACAAAGAAAGGTATTTGAGAGGATCAGACCGGCAGATTTCAATTCGGAGTAAAGAGCGGAATGAAAAGCCTAATCCGAATTGCCCTTGGATTCCCTGTGCGATTGAATATCCTACAATATCTCCCTTCCTTTTTGGCCCTAAATGAAGCTAAAATAAATAATAAAATAATAAAATAAAATAAAATAAAATAAAATAAAATAAAATAAAATAAAATAAAATAAAATAAAATAGCAATTTAGACGGCCGGCACTTTCTCGCAGCCCCGCCCCTTGCCAACCTCAAGGGAGGGGAAGAAAAAGATAGGTAGTTACTAATTCCGGGGTGAGAGGCCAAGGGTTCCCCTTTTCAACATAATTTAATTTCTTTCTCTATAAATACTAAATGTAAACTGTAGCCACTGAAGCAAGTTTTCGCCTGTAGCAATAAAACCTTCCTTTTCTGTCGGATTTCAGGAGGAGGAATGCCAAAGGAACGTGGGTTTGAATACAAAGCGGTAATCAATCCTGCCCACGAATTAAAAGGGGGGGGGTCCCCCGTCCCCTCTTCCCCCCTCCCACCCGCTCGCTTCTGCCTCTCTTTTATTATAATGAATTAATTCGACTTTATTTATCCCATTTTCTGGAGCTGACAGAATGTTAATTTGAGTTGAAATTTCTCTCGCCTCTCACTCTCTGACCTTTGGCCTCAGGCTGGCGTGTTGTAATAACCTGAATCTTTCAACAGAAGCCCTGATAATTGTTACCTTATTAGCATGCAAATTGTTTAATTAATATTATTATGGAGAAGCATACAATCCGTCCGTCACTTGACCTCCAGAGCAAGTCCACGTAGCAACGAGCTCCGCGCATTTCAATGGACACATTTCAAAATCGACTTTGCAATTATATATATATATATATATATATATATATATATATATATATATATATATATATATATATATATATATATATATATATATATATATATATACACACACACATACACGCTCTCTCTTTCTCTCTCTCTCTCTCTCTCTCTCTCACGCACACACACACTTCTCCCTCTCACACACACATATTCCCTCTCTCTCTCTCTCTCTCTCTCTCACACACACACACACACACACAAATACACATGAATCTTTCCTTCTCTTTTCTTTCCCGGCTCCTTGTTGAAGTTCAAATAATAATGACGATGGCGATAAAAATAATAATAATCTCTTAAAATGCTTGAGAAGAATCTTTCGGGGGAGGGAGAGAAAGAGAGAGAGAGAAAAGGGGGGACCCTTTGATCCCACTCTTTCTTGATATCTTTTCATAGCGCCACTCTATCTTCAAACAGAGAAAGGAAAAAAAAGAAAGAAAAAAGAAAAAAGCTGGGCGCGCACAAATGAGCGAAATGGTTTTATTCTTTTCTCCCTTAATTTTTTTTTTAATGTGATGGGGTTTTTTTCTTTCTTTCTTTCTTTCTTTTTTCCGACATCAAAATTTTTCATAATTGCTTCCATGCCAATAGAAACAGCGGCTTTCAAGGCAACCGATTTTCGTGGTTGTTCTTGTAAAGCTGGATTGGAGGCAGCAGCGCAGTGAGACAAGGTTGGGGGAGGGTTGCGGGGGGGGGGCGGAGGGAGGAAAAAAGAATAGCAGCCCTTGACATGCAGTCCTGGGAGACGTCGCATTTAAATCTCTTTTTCTATAGCCGAGTGACATTGTCAGATGCTAGCTTTAATTAACTTGATAATAAGACGTACAAGGCGCGCATTCGGGACGCCAAACGCTCCCCTCCATCTATATATATATATATATATATATATATATATATATATATATATATATATATATATATATATATATCAGTGTGTGTGTGTTGTGTGTGTGTATGTATATATATACATATATATATATACATATACATATACATATACATATACATATACATATACATATACATATACATATATATATATATATATATATATATATATATATATATATATATATATATTTCTGAAGGGCTTTATCTTACAGAGAACAACTTCGGCAGGATCTGGGGCTCCTTCCTTGCAAAGCTAGAAGAGCCCCCACCTCAAATTCTCCTGCACCCCAAACCTACCCACCCCTTCTCCCAAAAACAATAACCTCCTTCGCTCGTCCCGGGCTGAAACAAAACGCCGGACAAAGAAAAGTCAAAGCGGGCAAGGAAGACAGGGGGGGGGGCGCTGGGTCTGTACCCCACCCCCCTCCGTCTCGGCTGACCCATCTCGAAGCGGCGGAAGACTCTTTAAGGGCGCGTGGCTGCTCCGGGTAGAAGTGGGGGAATCTCCCCACGTCGTGGATAAACAAATCCGGGCCCGTGGGGGGTGGGTGGGGGGGTGGGGGGGTGAGACCTCTTTTAGGACCTGGGCGAGTCTCACCCGCGGTCCGTTGCTGGAGCGGTGGGGGGGTGGGGCGCGCAGCCCCTGCTTGTCGCCTCTCTTTTCAAAGGCGAGATCCCTCTCTAATGAAAGCTTTGTGGGTGGGGGAGCTCAGACAAGGCTATTTTTGCGTGGAAACACCTCCGGGCTGGGGTGGGGAGTCCCGGATAGGGATCCGGCGCTCACCTCCGCAGCGAGGCTCCTGGCGGTGCGGACGCGCGAGGCAAGCGTGGGTGAATCGCTCTCGCCGCCAGCCCTCCACGCGTTTCCCCGCCTGTGAAATCCAGAGAGAACTGGGAGGGGGGGGGGTGAGTTTTACTTTTACTTCCCTTCCTTGTTTTAATCATAGGCTGGTGGGATTGTCCTCTCTTTGGGGGAGAGCCTACCTCACGGGGTTGTTGAGAAGGGGAACGAAGGAGACAATAGAAGAAGGGAGATTCCTGCCCCGAGGGGATTACAGTGGGCAAGTCTCAGGCCAGGCAAGGGAGGGGGCAGCGGAGCCATGCCAGCCCCCTCCCCGAGGATCACGGGGTCCTTTGAGAACCCCCATCTTGGGTCTCTGTAGATCTCTAACCAACCACCACCTCCAACAACTCCGGGGATCATTCTGGATCGAAGGCAAGCAAAGATTAAAGTCTATAGAGGAGGGAGACAATGGAACCCCTCCCCTGCCCTGCCCCCATATTCACACCCACCCACCAAAAAAGCAGTAAAACAATTTTGTTTGGGCCACAGCAGTCAGCGCCAGAGTTTAAAGTGGGGCTGTATCTTGTGGCGGTGAATTCCAGCAGCTCAGATTTAAGAGAAAAGCTTCCTTCTGGGGGAGAAGCAGCAGTTTGCCCTTTACTTTGAGCCCCTGGAGAAATGATTTACGAGGATAAACTGAGATGAGGGTTGGTCGGCCAGCCTGAGAAGTTTAGACTGGATTTGGCCATTTTTATCCACCTATCGAGTCCTCCCCAAAGAGCCTGGGACAGGCAGATGTGCATGTTTCGCTATTGTTATTATTATTAACCATAATAATATTGTTAATGGTAGTTGGAGAGTTCTTGAAATTAGCTCTAGCAAATGAAGAACTCTGCACAGCAGGAATGAATTCCCCAATGCGTTTAGGAGACCAGGCAAAGATGCAGCAGCTCCGCCCCCCCCCCCAAATCTCTTTTTACTTCCTCAGAAATCATCAGGCCCCTCAACTGAAAGATGGGGCCTGCCCCACACCCATTGGTCTTTTGGCCTTGGAGAGCCCCTAGGCCTAAGCCAGGGGTCGGCTACCTTAAACACTCAGAGAGCCACTTGGACCCGTTTCCCACAGAAAAGAAAACACCGGGAGCCACAAAACCCTTCCCGTGCCTGACTATTTCCTGAGCGGCCACAAAACTAGCATCTGTAGTTGAATTAAAGATTCTGTTTTCTTCTGAAACTTTTCTTTTCTTGGATCTATCCATCGAAAAGCTTAATAAATTGTGCACCGTTGACTGTCGCACATTGGCAGTTGTGACGCGTATTTTGAGTGACAGGGAGCCGCAGAAGACGGATGAAAGAGCTGCATACGGCTCCAGAGCCACGGGTTGCTGAGCCCTGGCCTAGGCCCTGGGAGATAAGTTTGCTTCCACCAAGCATAGAGACAGTGAAGATGGAATCACCTAAGCCTTTTCTGAACCCAGCCAATTCTGACACGCAATTAAACTATGGCTTATGTTCTAATAGGGCCCCAGCTAAGTATGGCTTAGTAACTGGTAGTACGGTTCTGGCAGGCAATTTAGGGGTGAGGAAGGAGAAGGAGACCCCACGATGGAAAGGGAATGGATTTCTAATTAAAAAATAAAAACGATAATTAATCATTCTTAGGTCCCATCTTAGGTTGGATTTATAAAGTTTCTACCAGTCAGACTGTGATCTGCTCTAGATTACATGACAAGAACCATAACATACAACTGGCAACAATATGGTACCTTTAGGATTATCAAACCACCTGGCTGAACTGTGCAATCAACCATCCTAATAACACAACACACCAATCTGGATTAGATCCTGCCAAGCAACACCTGAAGGGCTCCCTCAATATTTGGAAAGTTTGAATCACTGGTGAAATCCAATTCTTTTTTTACTACCGGTCCTGTGGGCGTGGCTTGGTGGGCATGGTGTGGTGGGTGTGGCAGGGGAAGGATACTGCAAAATCCCCATTCCCACCCCACTCTCGGGCCAGCCAGAGGTGGTATTTGCCGGTTCTCCAAACTGCTCAAAATTCCTGCTACTGGTTCTAATTTTACAAGAAAACAAGACCAAGCACCCTGCTAGGAAGGGCCTTAGGTTTTCAGAGGTTACCTTACTCATTCTGAGGTCCTGGGTTAGGATTTAAATGAGTAAATTTGCCACCGAAGTGTGAATTTACTTGTAGCTGAACAATATCATCATGAGCCATAATAATAGACTTTGCTTGGAGCCTAATTTTTTTTTTCAGGCGTCCCACTGAAGATGGGCTTGAAAGCTGCAAGAGAGGAAGGAGCAATAGATTGTCCATTCTTATTTATTTATTTATTTACTTATTTATTTATTTATTTATTTATGGAAAAAAACATGAATAAAGCCCCCAAGGGCCACAATTGACCTGGCTTTTCATGTCTTAATGAATGCAGGAAGGCTGGTAGTTATGAAGATCCTACAGGGCTTGGGCTCCCAACTCTGCACCATCCCATCCCCTGGCTGGAGCTTCCCAGCTTCCCAACTCTCTCCATTCCTCGCAGGGGGAGCCTATCCTGTCCGGGAAGGCCTACAGCTCCCTGGAGGCGAGAGGGGAAGAGACGTGAATGAATAGGGGCTGGGTGAGAAGCAGCATATCCATCAAAATCCTCCCAATGGTTTGCTTACAGGAATTGCTTCATTCCGGAACCGACTTCAACCTCCCCAGAATTGGGTGGACAGAGGTGGGGCGGGGGGCAGCTGTCTCACAATGTCCAATTCATTGTGTGGAGGGATACCTGCCAACAGTGCCCCCCCCCCGCCCCTTGAAGAAGGCTGCCATCTCCACCATCCTTGGCTACAAACACACAAATACACACAGAGACACACATCCCTGTGCCTTATTCTCAAGGTCTATCACAGGGGTCTCCAACTTTGGCAACTTTAAGCCTGGAGGACTTCAACTTCCAGAATTAGCTGGCTGGGGAATTCTGGGAGTTGAAGTCCACCAGGCTTAAAGTTGCCAAGGTTGGAGACCTCTGGTTTATAAGATGGGATTCATCCTACACTGGGTCAGTCGGTCTATGGTTGAACTCAATGGGCATGAGTCTCGATGGGAACTTATTCAGCCAAGAAGAGAAAGTTGTGAAGGCTGCACAGTGGAAGCCTGTGAGGGCCCTGGTGCTGAACTACAACTCCCAGCATCCCTTGCCAATGGCTCATGCTGGCAGAAGCTGCAGAGAGTTGTAAGGCCGGCATCAGTCTACTGCAGGGCAACTTTCGAAAGGGCGGACTGCACAGGGCTAAAACTCAGCTCTAAAAGTTTGCAAGTTTCCTATTGCTCAGAACACACACACTTTACTGGAGTGGGGTTTGTGGAGGAGGAGGAGGACTGTGGGTGCTCTCTGAGCTCAGCTCTCTTTTTTTGCAGCTGTTTTGTGATCCAACTAGGTAACATCATCAATGCTAGAAAAGAGAGGGGTATGTGGAGAGGAGGGGGAAGAGGAGGGGGGGTCTGTGGAGTCTTTGATGTTCCCTGAGCTTGGTTGTTTTCTTTCAGAGGTTTCATGGCCCAACTAGGTAACATCATAAGTGCTAGAAGGGGGTGCGGTTTGCAGAGAGGAGGAGGAGGAGGAGGAGGAGGAGGAGGAGGAGGAGGAGGAGGAGGAGAAGAAGAAGAAGAAGTAGTTATTCATTCAGTCAAGTAGAAGGGGAAGGGAAAGAGGAGGAGGAGAAGGAGAAGAAGGAGAAGGAGAAGGAGAAGGAGAAGGAGAAGGAGAAGGAGAAGGAGAAGAAGAAGAAGAAGAAGAAGAAGAAGAAGAAGAAGAAGAAGAAGAAGAAGAAGTTATTCATTCAGTCAAGTAGAAGGGGAAGGGAAAGAGGAGGAGGAGAAGGAGAAGAAGGAGAAGGAGAAGAAGAAGAGGAAGAGGGAGAGGGAGAGGGAGAAGGAGAAGGAGAAGGAGAAGGAGAAGGAGAAGGAGAAGGAGAAGGAGAAGGAGAAAAAAATAGTAGTTATCCATTGTCAAGAAGAAGGGGAAGAGGAAGAGGAAGGGGGAGGGGAGGGAAAGGAGGAGGAGGAGGAGGAGGAGGAGGAGGAGGAGGAGGAGGAGAAGAAGAAGTAGTTATTCATTCAGTCAAGTAGAAGGGGAAGGGAAAGAGGAGGAGGAGAAGGAGAAGAAGGAGAAGGAGAAGAAGAAGAAGAAGGAGAGGGAGAGGGAGAGGGAGAAGGAGAAGGAGAAGGAGAAGGAGAAGGAGAAGGAGAAAAAATAGTAGTTATCCATTGTCAAGAAGAAGGGGAAGAGGAAGAGGAAGAGGAAGGGGAGGGGGAGGGGAAGGAGGAGGAGGAGAAGAAGAAGAAGAAGAAGAAGAAGAAGAAGAAGAAGAAGAAGAAGAAGAAGAAGAAGAAGAAGAAGAAGAAGAAGAAGAAGAAGTAGTAGTTATCCATTCAGTCAAGAATAAGGGGAAGGGGAAGGGGAAGGAAAAGAGGAGGAGGAGGAGGAGGAGGAGGAGGAGGAGGAGGAGGAGGAGGAGGAGGAGGAGGAGGAGGAGGAGTTATTGGGAAAGATTCACTAGCTGGGTGAAAGTGCCCAATGCAGTCTAAATATCTGGCTGACTGTGCAACCGCCCGTAATGGAGGAATTGAATCTGCTAAGTGAATTGGTCTAAAAGGGACGGTGGGCTCTGCAGAATGTCTCCTTTATTTGAACGGAGTTTCGGTGCCAGAGAGTATTTTCATGATGTCATCAGACTTTCTTGCCCAGCCGTCTTGTGAGCCCGCCTGGCATCTGCGTGCACATAGGTTCATCCATACATCCAAGTTGCATTAGTTAAATAAATGGATGACTATCAACGCTGCCTTCTTGCTTTTCAACTACTGACCCTGTTAAATAATAATATTCAAAACCAACATGAGAGAATTATTTGTTTCCTCTCTCTTTCTTTTTTTTTTTTTGGAGTTACAGCTCTGGTAAAAGGGGCCCCTAATTCAGACCCACGACCGTGAACATGAGGTTATATATTTCTTTTTTTAACAGGCATGTCGGACAAACTGTGTGGCCGAATGTTTAGTCTCCGGAGCTCCTGAAAAGGCCGCTCAGTGACAGCTCCGGGTCTCTAAAACACACGCTCAAAATTGTGCATTTGTTCATCCAGCCCAGCCTCTGGAAACATCCAGACCCAAATCAGTGCCACAGTGGGGCAGGAGGGGGGTGGACTGCCATCCATGCCTTGTCTCTTTCTTCCTTCCTTTCTTCCCTCTCCACCCAACATCCCAGGAGGGGGAAAAAAATATTTCCAGAATTCAACAACATGTTTTCCACTGAAAAATGAGAGAAGTTCTGAGGTCTTTCCTTGGCCCTCTAAAAACCAGGTTTTCCCCAATGACTCCAGGGTGCAACCTTGAAGGTTTCCTTTCAGAAGACATGATGGCAGGGTGGAAGAGATGGCCAGAAGAAAGGGTGAGGGTTGCCGGTGGAAATAACGGCAAAGGCAGGTCCCTGGAGACAGGCATGAGCTGTTGGGGGTTTGGGAGAACTCCTAGATAAGATTCTGTGCAGTTCGGAGAACCCCCAAATCCCACTACTGGCTGCCTCCGCCCACCCCACCCACCCCATCCCTCCCAGGAGTCCCCACACAGCCCGTTTTGGATGCAGGTAAGTGCAGTGCGCTTGGGGATGTCGGAAACAGGCCCATTTCCAGCCTTCAGAGGCCGTGCAGAGCTTAGGGAGGCCATTTTCGCCCTCCTGGAGGCTCGTGGAAAGCCTCTGGAGCCTGGGGAGGGCAAAAGCGGCACTCCCCGCACCATGGTACAGGAGGCCGACTAGGCCATGCCCACCCAGCAACTGGGCAGGGAACCCCTTGCTAAAATTTTTGAAGCCCACCCCTGCCTGGAGGTACCTCCATAGTCAGAGATGGTCTACCTTAAAACAGCAGCATTGAAACCAGCGCAAGAACTGGTTGGGAGTCACTCTTTGTTTTCCAGTGCCGTGGTAACTCAAATGGGCCACTAAATGAATGGTTGTCAAGGACTATCTGTATTAACCGGGATCACTCACTACTGAAAACCGTGGTTTGCGGTTGCGGTAATGACATTGTCATAAAATGCTGAGTCCATAAGTAAGTCCAGAACGATCAGAAACGCCATCCAGTGGAAAGTCTATTTCTTCCCCTTAACTTTAAAATCTAGGACTGGAAAGAAGAGGTGGATTTCAATGAAATGTTAAAATGAGAAACGCCTTCATTGCAAAAACCGATGGACCAGTGGTGAAATCTGAACCGGTTTGTCACCCATTCGATGTCCGTGAATGCATGCTGCACAGTACATGCCAAAAGGAGGCTTGGGAAGGTAAGCAGAACAGCGAGGGGGGGAATCAGCTGTGCCACGCGACGTAGATTAACTAGAAAGCAGGATTTCCTGCTTTTTATTACTACCGGTTAGCCCAAACCGGTGCGAACCAGTAGCATTTCACCACTGCAATGGACCAAAATGCAGAGTTTCTCCTCATCGGGAGACACTGAAGAAGCGAAGGGTAGAAGTCCAGCTCTTAAGAGAACTTGAGTGGCACGATTTCAGGATCCTGCCAGTGGAGAAATTCAATAAATCTGTTCAAACATTTTCATCCAGCATCTTTCTCTAGAAAGGGAGCGATGCACTTGTCCTCTTATCTGTTTAAAATCTGGTTTTGATCTTTTGTGCTGGGTTCACAGGATGCATTATGCTGAATGAATCAGCCCATTTGTTGACGTTCATACAACAGGCTACCAGCAAGTCACATCTCTGCCGAGTGCAGCCTCTGGACATGGCCCAAACATTCTCCTGAGCATCTTCTGAAAATACCCAATGTCTCCATTCTTTATAAGTACCATGTTTCCCCGAAAATAAGATCCTGTCTTATATTTTTTTGAACCCTGAAATAAGCGCTTGGCCTTACTTTCAGGGAGGTCTTATTATTTTGGGGCTCGTGGAGGAAACCAGAGGAAATGGCAGGAAATGGCTGGACATGCATTTAAATATTTTTGGGGAGGACTTATTTTAGCGCATGCACTCAAAAGCCTGATTGGGCTTATTATTAAGGGATGTCTTATTTTCAGAGAAACAGGGGTAGTTTCTTCCTTATTTAATCGGTAAAGTAAGCTGAGTCTCTATAGAAAATTGTGAAAGACTTAATGAAACTTTTAAGACCGACTCCCAGAATTCTCCAGGCAACTGTTTGGGGAATCTTAAGATACGTGGACTTCGATCTCCCCATGCTGAGGAATTCTGGGAGTTGAAGTCTACACATCCAAAAGCTGCTAACGCTGAGAAATGCTTGGTTAAAATGGAAAGGAAAACTATCTTTCTCGGTGACTCTGGTTGGGTTCAAGAAGAAAGATAAGACAGAACTTTTGTGCAATTCTTGGCTGGAAGATACGGAAGATTCTGGGTGCAGGTATGAATCTTCTAAAAATCGATTTGTGGAATCTCAGAATGATGGATCCTCGGGGTGAACGGAGAAGAGCAGAAGGAAGATTATTTTGAAATCCTTCAGGAAAAATAGAAGTGGAGAGAGCAATAGCAATAGCACTTAAGACTTATATAGCGCTTCATAGTGCTTTTACAGCCCTCTCTAAACGGTTTACAGAGTTAGCCTATTGAATAGAATAGAATAGAATTTTTTTATTGGCCAAGTGTGATTGGACACACAAGGAATTTGTCTTTGGTGCATATGCTCTCAGTGTACATAAAAGAAAAGATACATTGGTCAAGAATCATAAGGTACAACACTTAATGATAGTCATAGGGTAGAAATAAGCAATCAGGAAACAATATAAATCATAAGG